>JAECUM010046623.1:0-38332 GCA_016617855.1 Megalonaias nervosa | reverse complement strand
TATATATATACACATACATACATAGTGTGTGTGTCTGTGTGTCTGTGTGTATGAGAGAGAGAGAGAGAGAGAGAGAGAGAGAGAGAGAGAGAGAGTCCCCTAACAGCACATAATTCATTCAGCTTTCAGACTATGAAGATGGAAGGGTCAACACAGACCGCCCTTCTCGTCAGAGATTAACAGTCATTTGAAAGTATACATCAGTTAAGACTGATGCACATAAAGTCCAACATAGAAAAGGATTTGTACACAACAGTAAGCAATGTATGATTCTGTCACCAAGGGTGGTCAAAGTATAGAATTTGTCCAAATATTTGCACAATGTATTTTCGTCTACAAATAGTATGTATTTATTTTTGTATTTTTTCAATAGTATATCGATACTGAGTTATTGATTTCAATGTTGTAGTGAAATTGTATAACCTTGAATCACAACTGATATATATGTGTCTAGTTGAATCCAGCTGAAGTTCATTATGTATTTCCGGTTCCACGGCTCTCGTCGAATGATCAAAGAATCACCAATCGTGGCCCGCCCCTCCCAGTGTTCAAAAGAATAAATCGAGATCCTCCTCGAGTTCTACAAACCCCCGTCACAAAAACAACTGAAAATATAATGACTGACTCATCTAAGAACGAATACAATAATATACGCTACACATGCGCGCACTTGAATTTGCTTCGTTACACAATAAATTATTTCATTCGAACTAGATTAGTATTACTGTAACCATTCTAGTACACGAATCTGTGTCCGAAATAAACTAGCTGGATCATAAGAGCTCGAGCATTATTCAGCATTACTCATCATTCAATACATGCAACTTCTAATTCAATTCAGTTTGAACAGTTCTAAAATGGTTAACCTGCGGACTATAACGAATCTAAAGCATGGAGCTGTATGATATAGATCTGACTTGCTGTAAAAATATAAAACAATTCTATCATATAAAACTATAAGTTAGAAAAAGAATAATACAATTTTGTGTCCCACATACATCTACATATGAAAATTGCTTCCGTAAATCTGGTTTGGATGGGCAGAACAACCTGTAAGATTTTTTGTCTTACAGGTTTTTTATTTTGTTCAGGAAGCCATCCGTAAAGTGGAAAGCTTCCTGACAAAACTTGTTGTATTGTGATAATACAGACATACTTTATTATCTAAGTACCCTGGTTATATTGAAATCCACACCCAGCGAATTTGATGTAATTGGGTTTCTCACCTCAAGCACTTTGCTCGTGCAACATTGGGTGAGCCAAACTCCATATTTTGAAAGGATAAAGTCGAAAATAAACCACCCACCTGCAGATAACGCTGTACTCGGCACCGAACCCTGAGAACTTTTTAGTTCACACATAATACATAAACATTAAGTTCCCACAATCAATTCCGTGGCACTCAGATTTGAAAATTAATTACCCACAATTCCGTGGCGCTCAGATTTATCAAGTTTTTATAATTCTACAGGGCAACCAAAGCCACTCATATTGAACTGATATTTGCAAGATTCCTTGTTCTCTACTCAATCTGGATATAACTCTACAGATTGAAGGGATACATGAATACTGCAGGTAAACCATTTTGTTCTGTATTTCTAATGTTCACAATGCAATCTGAATGTTGAATGTCATTAGTAAGCCAATGTAATGGAAGATATGACGACTGCACGACCTTCAATGTAAAACATTTGTTTACACTAAGTCTCCCGACACCAACAGTATTTTTTTAAAAGCATGTTATATAATGCTGTTAGAGCTGAGACAACTTTTTATATGGTAAGAGTATTAATTTTGATTTTTTCTTTGCCCTTTTCTTTGCTCTAAAACTTCCCCGATACATTTTCCTTGCTTACTGGCCTAGTGGTTAAAGCGTCCGCCTCGGATGCGAGAGGTCGCAGGTTCGAAACAAAGGTTGAGTTGTAGCAAAGACTTAAAAAAAATAGTACTAGCAGCTGCCTCGCTTGCGCTCAGCATTAAGAGGTTAGTGTTGTGACTGGTCGCCTGGTGTCAAGATAATGTGACTGGGTGGGACATCATTCCTCAGTGCTAAACATCACTATAAACTGCCACATTGCAGACATCGCAGCAATATGACTGAGAAACTGTTAAAGCCACGTTAAAAATCCGAACACAAACACACAAACATACACACACACACACACACACACACACACACACATTCCTTGCTTACATTTTTGGATATGTTTTTTTCAATTCTCCTTGAACAGCATTTAATATAACAACCAGTTCTTGATGATGTTGTTTAAACGGCTTGTGATGGTGTTCTTTATGTTTGAAGATGTAGCCAACTGTGATGTTTCAATATATAAACATAAAAACAAAACAAAGAGATTACCAATCCAGCAATACAACCACTTATCTAAACAAGATTTCTTGCAATTCTCCTGATTCGTTTTCCTATTTGCTATCTAGTTTCAAATTATCACTGGATCGTTATTCTTCTAAAAAGTTACGTTTTCAACTTTTGATGCCGGCTTATTTTCCTCTATAGTTTTGCTCTGACCACCTCCTATTTGTTCTTGTTTTTGTTTTTTTTTAAATAGCTATAAGTTAATTGATATTATCTTTTAAACGCGTTGTGAAAAAAGTAATATAAAAGTATTTTTAAACATGAAAATTAGCACGTCTCCGAAATGTAAACTAGGAATATTGCAAAATTTAATTTGCATCGAATTAGTTACTGCAAATCGTATGTGAAGGAATATTGCATATGCTGAATAGATAATAACAGCTTAACCTGATAAGCTGGTTTATAAAACAGGACGATAATCACGTGTTATCTAATTAACCAAGAGTTATAATCATGCTGTCGTTGAGAGACAACATGACATTAGCTGTTCAGTTTGCTAGGTTCTCCATCCAATGACTTTAACCGTATGCGGTTGCATGTGTTAGTAATGGAGATTTAGAAATATATAAATTTGAAATTTGTTTCTTTTGTTGTGCGTGATCCAAAAGAAAATAGAAAATGGTTTCATTGGTCCAATATAAGTATTAAAATCCACTAACAACCGATCTGCACGTGCTAAAATGCTTTTTAACAACGAACAAATAACAACAGCAGCGGCAACAAATAGAATATTCTTTTATCATTAATCCTTTTTGATTGTTCTACTCCTCTTCTTAAACATAAGCAGCTTGTGAAATGTCATCTCATCTGGCCTCTTAATCCGACTGTTATTTCCTGAAGTTAAAGAGAACTTACTGGCCTGGCTTTCTCATGTTAGGCAAAAAAGGTACACAATCATAACAGAATGGTGCACAGGTCACGTACGTTGTAAATAGAACGGTGTTTTCGACAATTTTGGAGTCTCTTTCACACCAGTATGCATGGTAAAGTTATGTTGTAACAGAAGAACAACAGACACGTAGAAATCAACAGTTTTGGAGAAAAAATAGATTTATGTAAATTTGCATTATTATTATTATTATTATTATTATTATTAGCTAAAATTGGGGCGACACTACAAAGAGCACTGTTTTGTAAATTGTCATAAGGAACTTTGATTTGTGTTTCTTTTAAGAACCAAATTGTCTAAAATTCGGGAAATTAAGCTTGTTAAATCAAAATGTCGAAATCGCTTTTGGAAGAAGGAAAATTTAAGTCGTGTCGAGTGATATAACCGTTTTAAAAAAACAAAAAAAGCATTACTGCGAAATAATATGGTCACGTGACCCCGAGATGCTTTCACGTTAATTTCTGTCATAAATAGAAGATTATTTAGTGATATGGCCAAAGGGATGAAATCGTTGTGTTCTCATTCGAGTAAAACAGTTTGGATGAGCAATAACGTTATCTTTTCACCCAACACACCCTCTAATATTTTAGTCAAATAAATACATCGATCATAACTGAATTGGCGGACACTCTTTATCGCTTGTAGCACAGTTTCCTATAGTGTGTTGCATGCATGCATTTTAACGAGTGAATTCACATTTATCACTTATGTTAATTCACATTTATCACTTATGTTAACACCCATATAAAGTAGCATGTATTTGTAATAAGTTCTTTTGTTGAACTGGTTTTGCCAAGTTCTCCAACGTACTAGACAGGCTAAATAGGCATGATGTCCTTCAACATAATTTCCTAGAAGTTCATTCTTAACACATACTTTCAAATTTGTACCCAATTATAAGCTTGAAAGAAGAGAAAAATGTTTCATTTGGTTTCAATTTATGCTTCATGCAATATTTCACATGTGTCCACTTTGGTTCTTGTACCACAATGTTCGTTCATAGTTTAGGGTTTACAGCCTCCAAATAACAGCCAGTATAAAAAAAAAATACTAAAAAGTGGATGACATCAATTTTGAAGAAAAGTTATTTCATCTGGCCTTGTAAAAGATTTTATCTAATTAGACATTTAGTAGGTTTTGACAGTGAATTTTCTTTAGTCTAACATCTGACATAGTTTAGGGTCTATGACCAATATACTACTATAGTGTGTATGAACTTGCACGTGTGTGTGTGAACTTGTATGTGTGTGTGTGAACTTTTATGTGTGTGTGTGTGAACTTGTATGTGTGTGTGTGAGCTTGAATGTGTATGTGTGTGAACTTGAATGTTTATGTGAACTTGTATGTGTGTGTGTGAACTTGTTTTTGTGCATCAACTTGCATGTTATATCACTCTTAAATGCTTTCGTATGATAATGCCACTCTTGAATGACAATGACAAATTATTTTCTTCAATGTCTCAACAACCAGTGAATAATACTCCTCATTCAAGAAACATAAAATTTTCCTTCGTTCTGCCGAGTGTTGTAATCTGGTTATTTCACGCTACATTTTAAAAGAAAAGCCCAGCTGCAGTTGAATCATAGTAATAAATTACCGCCTTCATGTTAACATACTGCATTCAATTTTCATAATCTAGTTGAATATGCTTTATGCTAGACTTTGATTTTGTTGCTATTGTATATTGGTTCATTTTTTTCACTTGATTGATTGATGTATTCAAAACGAGAATTGAAGAGCAGATTTGCCGTCATGCTCTTTGAGAAAGGGTATTGACACTTGGTTCTTTCCATGTTGGCCCAGTAACTTTACAAATTTGTGTTAAAGGTCATGGTAAAATGTCACTATTGTGAACCTAATGACCTCAGCATGAGAGGCAGTGGGAAAATCTGAGAATGTGCTTGTTTTGTTGATTATGTTATCACTAGCCTTTAGATTTAATGCCTAATTTCTTCAATATTCAGAAAACATTTAACATACATTCTAATTTAATCAATTGCCAAACCAGATTTTTGAAGACCGAATAAAGCCCACATATTCACAAACCCTGATAGTATCGTATTTACTTGTTTATAAGTCAGTTCAAACTGCAAACAACATAGACCTTAATCTAATAGTACAGATCTGGGTCTATGTTGCTTATTCTACTGATTATTCCAAACAAACGATATTGACCCAGATCTGCTGACATGTTGCAGTTGGACAAGACTGTAAACTTGTATATACTCTAATTATTTAACCTTGAAAGGCGTAGAACAATAATCTCCCTCAGTGGCATGATGGTATCCCAGACTTTAAGTATGAATGAAAATCGGATATCGCAGACTTTAAGTATCAATAAAAATCGGATATCGCAGAGTTTAAGTATCAATGAAAATCGGATTTCTCAGACTTTAAGTATCAATGAAAATCGGATATCGTAGACTTTAAGTATCAATGAAAATCGGATTTCTCAGACTTTAAGTATCAATGAAAATCGGATTTCTCAGACATTAAATATCAATGAAAATCGGATTCCTCAGACATTAAGTATAAATAAAAATTGCAGACTTTAAGTATTAATGAAAATCGGATTTCTCAGACATTAAATATCAACGAAAATCGGATATATTAGACGTTAAGTATCGATGACAACGGGATTTGCCGCAATCAAAGTTGAGACAAAATCTTTTTGTAACTCCTATGCATTGTTATAAATGATGTGAGAAAAAATAAGCACACATCAATGTCTGCGAACAATTAAAAGCTGACAAATAATCGTTTCCTTGGGAACAGAGAGAGCTATCTGGCAATAAAGTACGTTATTCAGGCCATGTACTGTCTAAAGACGGAATACCTGTAGAGACAGTGAAGATGGAAATTGATGAAACTTGTTCCGTCCATAAAAATGATCATGTCGTCAGAGAATGCCTGGATCTTTGCAGTTATTTCATGAAAAGTTTCTCTTTTCAAAATAGTTGAAACTTTTTAATTAATCGAAGATTGAGATAAACATTTCAGTGAATTAAAACAAGCTGTGGATTAAAACTGTCGAGTATAAGTTTTCCAAACACTGACAATGACTTCATTTGTTACACAGATGTGCCAAGGTACGCTACAAGTTACATTCGATATAGCCATATAAATACAATAGAGTGAATGCAACTGCATAAGAAGGACGCGCACTCCGACTAACAGACAAAACGTGGGACGTTTCCGATGTCCAGTACATAGTGCTAGTAGAAGGTATTAAACATCTGCATGTGGCAAATTAGAAATTGTATTGACTCTTTACTAGGGTGTCAGTTCAACATCATTCATCAACAGGGAAAATCATGCGATTACCTGGATACTTCATGCCTTGAGTGTTGTGACATTTCCAAAACTTCAAAAAATCACACATCGTCTCAGGGGTTGTTGCCAAAAGATCATTCCTGAAATATTAACACTTGCATAGTATGCATTCTTAGATTTCGACTCCATTCTGAATATACATGAGGTCACGGCCTTACCTCACGGCAAGATGTTTTCATTACTCAGTGAAAATACTGAGGTGTATGGTTATCATTGCCTCTTATGGTATTATTTCTAACACCGGAGAAGGTGGACAATTAAAATTTAAATAGCTCCGAGCCCCCAGTCAGCACTGCCGACGGTCTGGATGTATAAATAACTCATGGTAAAAGGTATAACAAATTAATAAAATATATCAAATGTATTCAACTATTTCACCGACAAATTTCTGAACCGCGATTTATTTCGAACAGATACAAACAATGACCTATTCGCAGTTGCCAATTGCTATTTCATCATATGAATTTAAGGTCTTAAATGAGTGTTTCCATTCAGTGTTGTCCCTGTTACTCATCCGTCAGCCTCTTGTTTCTTTTTGGTAATCTCGGTACCTTTTGACTACGTGCTCTCCTGGCTATTCCGGATCCGTCTTTCCGACACTTCCGGTACTCTTCCACGCTCCTTCCGGTACTGCGCCTCCACACAAACTGCTGACGTCACAATATACCTCCTAGGTACTCTCAACGTGTTTTCCCTCTCTCCGATCCTCGGGTGTCGCCTCTCACACCCATGCGGAAAGCTTCTCAAGAAGCCTTTGTTCGCAATCCAAACTTGGAGTTTCACTAAAATTCCGTCCCGCCGTTTAACGAGCGCAAACTTGGAGTACAGTCTAATGCCTCCCAACTTCTCTACGATCCACATCTGGCGACGTTCGCACATGTACTGACGGGAAAATGGACGTAGTTAGGACAACTTGCTTACGGAGACTCCACCGTAGATTTGAATCTGTTTCGATTGGATACGATCTGGTATCTTTGAAAACTGCCCTGGGGTAATTTAGCGCTTACCTGTTCTCGCTGGTTTCCGGTCCACAACAGCACGATCTTGCTGCCAAGCTGATCGTGACATCATATACCGATTGCAAAACAAACAGTGGAGTCCCTAGCTGGACGGCCTAGTGGTAGAATTCTCTTTGAATTTAACCATGAACGGATCACTGCGCAATGGTTAAACAACAGACGGGTAGTTTCGTGTGTCTAGAATCGGGTCTTTAGTCGAAATTTTATATAATACGTATTGACATTATCCCAGGTGTTCGTAACTGAGAATTAATTATAAGAAGATATGTGTATACATGAAGCATGAAGCATCAGCAAATTTTCTCCACAAAGTGACAAGGGTATTAATCAGTGCAACGAGGGCCGTGAGTTATCTGGGGATCGTAATTCAATTCTCAATTTCATGCAAAAATCGCAATGTAGCGTTTTCGACAATAAAGTCTTTTATCGTTTATACTATCTAAGGTAAATGTCGCAGAGCTGGTAGGCATGTAAAAAGATTTCTTTACGTGCAACAAGCTCTCCAAGGCGATATTCTTGTTAAACTACGACTCTTCTGCTATGCAATCTTCGAGGTATAGAATGCACGTTTCCGACGTATTACTGACCCAGAATGTATTGAGATATACAGTAGTATGTACAGTCATGCACTGAGTGACATAATGATGAATGTATGCGGTAGTGATATCATTTACAATGTTACCAACGATTAGATTTTAACATTATGACTTAATGACAAATAAAAAGAAGAAAAAAAAAAAGTGTTTTTTCTCACCATTTTAAATAGATTTGCTCCCACCTGGACTCGCATCACAATTAATTTTCCTGTATGGTCTACATTTGTTTCTTAGTAAGAAACTTTACACTGTTTCAATCTTAATAAATAATATGTTAATCTAAAATAACGTCAAAGATGAATGTGTTGTTAAGTTATTGTCATAGGTTTCTCGGCATTTTTATTTAAGAGGCTAGACCGTAAAATAAAGCCCCTTTGGCAATGGTCACGTGTTTCACCTCCTTATACTCATTACTCTGTGCACTGTCGTCGAAATACACACGGACAACCACACCAAAATGTTCAAATTCTAACGAATAAACAATTTAACCCTTGTATCAACACCAAACTGAGAGGAGATAATGCTCTAAAAATAGACTATGATAGACTGGGATGACATTCGTAGATATTGAACAGGAAGTAATAATTGTGATCGGAGTCCACCTGGCCGACCTGCGCGGTAGATTGCAGAGGGGCCGGGAATCATATTATTTAGTTCATTGAAATTATTTGTGAATTTGTGTGGCCGTTGTGAGCCCTTTCACATAATGGACATGGTCAGGCTGCTCCTCATACGGACCCTATACTGGTTTTAAGGATTAATCTGGCGTAATGTGGAAAAGATACATTACTGCTTACATTTATTGGAACCAATGAAATTGTTTCCTATTTTTAAATGGATTTAATTAAGTCCTAATATTACATGCGTGAAAATTAGCCTAGTGTTTAATGATTGCGCTTATTCACCACTTTCTTCCGTTTCCGTAACGTGTGTGTGTGTGTGTGTGTGTGTGTGTGTGATTTGGATTTTTAACGTAACTTAAATTTTTTTTGATCATATCGAAACGATGTTTGCAGTGTGGCAGTTTATAGTGATGTCTAGCACCGGGACATAATGCCGCTGTAATGTAGCATCATGTCCCACCCAGTCTCTATCCTGACATCAGGCCGACCAGTCCTAACACTAACCTTTTAATGCTGAACGCCAAGCGAGGCAGCTGCTAGTACCATTGTTATGTCTTTGGTATGACTCAGTCGGGGTTCGAACCGGAGACCTCCCGCATCCTAGGCGGACGCTCTAACCACTAGACCACTGAGCGGTCCGTACATTTTAACGTCCACAGGGGTATGTGACGTCATCAGGTGATGTTACGTCATACATTTAATTTACAAAAGCCTTTATGAACTAAGCATAATGGTAGTGTCACTGTTAGTTCCGTTTCTACATTATACTTAGCCGCGCTGACTGTTGCATGTGTATCAATGAATTCTCACGCATGCGCGCATCTCGATGAGTTCTGTACATAATCATAAAGTGGGTTACTGTGACCTTCATAAACAAAGGTAATTGTTTTAGTCTTTTGCTTCTTCTCTGGGTTACTATTGTTTGTAAAATTATTAAGCTATAGATGCGTTTTCCGACTCACCATAGGAGTAGCATGCAAGTATTTGTAACCCAAAATGTGTTTACTTCTGTAAAGCTGCAAACGAACTTTCTCCGCGCCAGACGAGTATTAAATATTCAAGAAATATATTTATTGTAGAAACTCTTTTAATATTACGTATTATATGGAACGTAGAACATGTATCAGTTGGGGGGTTGGGGGTTGGGGGGGTTTTGTTTTTTATATGTGCATAAGTACAATGTTTTAACACTCCTTTGTGTGCACATTGCTTACACTTGTACCTTACCTTTGACACTTACTGATCGTAAACTTGGAACGTTGTTTATATTCGCAGGCAAGTCCTGGTTACATTTTGGTCAGACATATGTCATCACATGACCGTAAACGATTGACCAACGACTAAGATATAAAAAAATGTTCCAAGTCAAAATATTAGGACAAAATTTGTCAATATGTACAGTCTGAGGTTGTAGTAAGTGGAAAAAAGGAAGATTTAAGTTCATTTTCGCCACCGTTTGGTAGAAAAAATGAATTTAAATTATGCCTGAGTATGCAGCTTTGGATACATTAACATTTAGATGGTCTATTTACAACACCAGTCATACTAATATATATTTTATATATTGTTCTCAATGATGTTTTGAAATATGATAGCCAAAAGGCAAAGATATGTCATAATTTTAAACTGTTCTGAACAGCAGTTCGAAAGCTGGAACGCGTTCACACACATCTTTTCTTGATAATTTCTTGTACTGTTTAATTCAATTGAAAGTTACTGACTTTAATATTTAAATTGAAAGTTACTAACTGTAATATTTGAATTGAAAGTTACTGACACATTGAAAAGTGCGTTTCGAATAATGTGTGTGCCGCGAGTGTCTAAACCTTAATCCCTATCGAACATTTAGCATTGATCCAAACAAAAGATGATAATAATAATAATAATAATAATAATAATAATAATAATAATAACAGTAATAATGACAAGAACAACGATAATAACAACAGCAATAATATTTCAGTAAAACAGTCACACATTACGGATAGTTAACAACGTCGGAGATCTGGATGATCGGAGATTATTAATGGCTCAATTGAATTATCACAAACTTTTTAATTAAAAAATATGTAAAATTAGTGCCTCAAGTTAAAAACAAGGATATATGCATAATATACGCATAATAAAATGAGACATGCACACAATTTAAATCTGCATTATGCATCACATCATTCTTGAAATAATTGCAATTTTATAAAGCGTTGTTTTAGTAAAGACATTAATGACCGAGTCATGAAAGTTTAAGAAAAACAAAGCAATAATACAACTACAAAAAGGCACAAGACTTCCGACCAACACCTAACACAATGGCGGATGAGAAATCGTGAAGGTGTCACTAACATGAAGGAGGGGGGGGGTCAAACATTTTATGTCTTCTAGAGCATGATTATTTCCACGTAATTAATGCTTCATTTTGTGATTGGATGTGCTATTTTAACGTACCGTTTGGGTTGATGCTCTGAGAATACTTGGTAATTTGACATATAATAAACGTAAGATAGGTCGAGATGATTACAGGTCCATTCAGTTTCTGACCTGTCTTGGTTTTGATAGATGATAACTTCTAATTACAATATCTGGAAGGAAAAATAATGTATTTTTCAGGACAAAACCTTAGTGACTGTACCAGTCTCAACGCGAGAACACTACCAACAATTCCGCACTGTTTTGGTCGTGAAAGGAGGAAAATCGCAAATGTTTCACACATGAATTATGAGAGACTTTAGGAAGTGGGCTTAAACCCAGGTATAACGATTTCGTTTTTCTGCAGACGAGGAGAGAAAAACTTAAATAGTTATCCCACGTGACAATGCATTAGACAGAGGCAGAGCTTATGTTTGAAACTAACTCATAACTGATAGAAACTACGAGTCTATAATATACAAATGAATCATAATGCTCTGACAGCCAAGAATCCTAAATACTTGGCTGTTATTGGAGCACGAATTTCATTTTCAAACGTCATCTCGATGAAAATTCAGAGCTACTAATACTAAGACTTCGAGTTAATTTGGCATAAAGCATCCAACTTTTGTCATAATTTCAATTTTTTTATTTTTTCATATTGTACTGTAGGAAGTATCAATCTCTTTAAAGGAAGCACAATGTTGTGTTGCACAAGAATATTTGTCCCTTGTCGATTCCAGAGATTAGTACGTTATAGTGTAATGTTCCTTTGTACGGTGTTCGTATTGTTTGGAGCATATACGTTGAGCAAATGGTCTACATCATTCCACAACACAACATTCAGTGACTTTCAGTTTCTTACTTCCCATGATAAATTTGCCACGACCACAAGTCTAGATAAGGATAAAGCTGGAATTTACACCCTGGAAAATAACGAGACTTTAACAAAAGTATTGATCAGAAATGGAGACATTTGTGCTGAAACACGTATTGATTTCATAATTTACATCGAGAGTCACTGGATCAATGTTGAAAGGAGACGCTCCATAAGGGAAACCTGGATTGGTGCTAAGTTGCTTCCAGACATTATCGTGAAATCCGTTTTTATACTTGGAAAACCAAGTAACAGGACGGATCAAGTAAAAATCAACAATGAAAATCTCATTCACAGTGATATTGTACAAGGAGATTTTATAGACAGCTTTCAGGATCTCACAATGAAGAGTATTATTGCCTTAGAATGGATATACCATCATTGCCGACAAGCCAAATTTGTCTTAAAGGCCGACGATGACATTTTTGTTGATATTTTCAAAAGGGTAAACATACTACTGCCATCGTTAAGGAATGAATATAGACATATTGTTGGTGGTGTCAAGGAAGAAAATGCAAGTATCGTAGTTAGAGAGAAGAGGAGCCACTGGTATATTCCTGATCATATATTTCCTCAACGTACTCATCTCCCGCGTTTTTGTATAGGTTACTTTGTCATCATGACCTCTGACCTTGTCCCAGAACTCGTGACTGCGTCCAGAAGCGCTCAGTACACTCCTGTTGATGACGCAAATCTATTCAGACTCCTCCCTCAGGCTTTAGTAAATGTTACTTACACTGATATTTCCAGAAATATTACTCTAGATGACGATTTTGCACTAGATTCCTTCTTTAGCGGCAACGATTTCCATTTAATAGCTGTTGGTGCAGGCAAAGAGGACTACATGGAGTTCATTTGGAGAGAAGTCATTTTACACAGACATAAAGGGATACTTTAGGATCTGTGTTCAGTGAGATCAGCCAGTTCATTTAGATTACTATAGGCATAGTACCTTGTACGAAGCAAGAAAAACGACGCACGCGACAGCACCTCTTGCCATAATTGGGCAATGAAAAGTAAAGTGAATGGCCACAACACCCTGGCGTTATTCATTGATATGATACTTAACAAGTGCAAAAAAGTAAGATATTTTGCAAAGACTTTCAAGGCGAATTACTTTTGCAGTGTGGTAAACAAACTGCTGTAGCAAATCAGTATTAAGGTTTGGATACGTTCTAACAGTGATTCATGAGGACAAATCCCTAATGGATGCAATAATTTATTTTACATATTAAGAATCTAGTATTCAGTGTTTGACACACTCACCACTGAGTCTTTGATACAGAATTGCATGTAATAAAATATTTCCTTGTTTTAAAGTATTTATTATAACGTTCTATTTTTACATCGAAATAATTTAATGAACAGAAAGATGTTTACGAATAAAATAACTGTACAGATTTCTTACATATATCTTATTGTCATATCTTCTATTACATTTTTAAAATAAAGATGTCAAAATAAAATCTTACATGATCTCAACATAGACGTTGTCAGTTTTTATAAGGAGACTGCGTGTCTTTGTGTGTGTTTTGATTTTTCATTAATTATGTGATGACAAAATGTATTATCTTTTATGAATATTAAAAACACAAATCCCCAAAAATATCATCAATACACCGACTTGTTACCTTATCTCTATTGTTACCTCGTAGTTAGATTCGATGATGCATTATGTATTGATCTGTATCATTGAAGTTCATAATTGTATGTATTATTGTTTAAAGCTTGCAGATGTTACTGAATTTGAATATATTGGTTTAACATCATCCGAAAGTAATTTTCAACCTTGATGAACATTAAAGGTCATTCTGAAGGTAACTTACAACCTTGATGAACATTAAATGCCATATTCAAAGCCCTGGATAAAGTAATACAACTATTTCTTCCTCGTAATTGCCAATGACACTTAGCTGGTTCTATGATTTAAGAGTTTAATGTTTTTTCTTAGTCTGTCGTAGTATAAACTGCCACTTGCAGAATCACACAGCAAATAACGCCTGAAGGGCGTTATCTAAGTTGTGTGTGTATGCAACTGGCAGTTGATACCACGATGAACTCAGAAAAAAACCCATTAAACTCTTATACTTGTAATTTGTGTAATTAATTTTATGTTCAAAGCTGCTTTTTTAAAGATATTTCCTATCAGTTTTAGAGCTTTATTTCAGCGTATAAATTCTTGCTGAGGGCTTCTATTATGTAGTTATTTCTAGGACAGTGGATTCACCATCAATAACGTAATAGCTACGCCACCTTCAAACAAGTAATTCCACTAACGGTAGGCGAGAATATTCCTCAGTATGGATAACAATCCCGATAATATATTACATCAACCCAATTGGAAATTAACCTTTTTCCCAGATGCACTGAGTCACTAGAAATCTTGTTTGCTCGAATTAAAACCGTACCTTGAAGTAATTGACAAAATACATTGCGTATTTGTAAACTGGACTCATTCTAACCACGTGTATCTTTTATTACTTGCTCATAGGCAACCACGAAGAACACAAACACAACAGCGAACACAAAATCAAGTAAATAATATAAAAAGCACTTCATTTAAGGGATTTGTTTATCCGATACATGAAACAAAACATGAGAAAATCAGAAAAGCAAAATATTCAAAAGGAAATAAATATATGCTTTTTTTCAAGATAAGACATGAATAATTGTTTGATTTCGCCGTTGAGAAAGACAGAACAAACGTTGCGCATTGCAAACACATCAAACATGCCCTAACCGTCCAATTTATTTCATTTGCACCTTGTATGAACGACTATTCTCACTTCCACTAAGGACTTTACTCTGTAATGTCATGTGCTAAAGGAACATGTAGTTTCCGCGGTCGTATCATGCTTTTATTCACCGAAGTCAAGTCAATTGTTCATTGTAGAGTTTAACTGGTTAATATTTCCAATGAATTAGGCTTAGAAACTTCGTTGTAGGGGCAAATATTCGTGTATATGGTCCTAACAATATATATGTAACTGTGACATTAAATGAAATTAATTATAAGTACAAAAATGTCTGATTTATCAGAGGGTAGACACATCAATAAATTGCACTTAACCTGCTGCTAATATTTATTTATATAGATTCAAGAATGATTTTGAACCCGTTTTCTCGAAAAGCTGCAACAATTGAAACATGTGAATTGCTTAATACAACAAATCGGGTTTAATATGCAATATGTGGGTTCCTATGACAGAAACCATCGCATATAGAATATAATACTGTGGGCTACAAATACACACCCAAGTGTGCAGAAAGTGGAATGATAGGATGTCACAAAGAATTGACACTGATGCCTTGACATTAGTCATCTGTTATCTGTATAATACAATTCCTTGTCGGTGTAATGCACGTCATATTATCACACATTCTTGAATGCTTTAAATAATATGGTGCTTGGTTGAACTTGTTACAAGGATACACAACGTAAAACATACACCATTGAACGAAACCTTCCACTGGTCACTGGACAATGTGAAACTTTAAGAGTGCAGACAAACCAAAGATGTGA
The DNA here is from genome assembly GCA_016617855.1 of Megalonaias nervosa. Taxonomy (NCBI): domain Eukaryota; kingdom Metazoa; phylum Mollusca; class Bivalvia; order Unionida; family Unionidae; genus Megalonaias; species Megalonaias nervosa. The sequence goes on along the minus strand of JAECUM010046623.1, from coordinate 22,695 downwards.
AGGCATCTTAGAGTCAAGATTATATGAAATAGTCAATAACCATAATAGAGGAGTGAAAAGACTATTTGCTGCCCATAATTTTGATTCGCTTATTTACCTGTCTTGTTTTTAGCAATTAAACTTGTTTGTAGATTGCCTTGCCCTTAAAAAGTATAATGGTATTTTACTAAAATTAAACCATCGTACAACACAATTATGAACCAACCTACAACACTGGTCTAAAAGGACACGGACATATTGTGAAATGTACATTCTTACTGGCCTACCTGCAAGCTGTAGTTGTAACATGTCTTCCCTTATGGACTTATGGTGGCCCTTTTAAGCCATTTGTAGACCTTAAGTGCTGTGCCTGGCATAAATCGTTTGAATATTTCCGAATAAAGGGAGTTGTATATTGTTTATCGATGACGGTTAAAGGATGGGACAAGAGAATGATGTTGGACCATCCAGACTGCACATTGACTTCTTTCGCTAGCTGCTTGTCTTACTGTTTCTCCAACTTTATTATTTATAATAGTGTAGCCAGCTACGACATGGCCAAGTAATTTAACTTTTCTTTCTTTGCAGAGGCTGAAACAAGACGTTATCCTAAAATGGAATGTATTTCTCTGCGCCGCCTCCGTAATATTTTACTTTCCTTTGTGGGTTTCGTGACTTTTGTCGTTCTTGTATTTCTTTTGGCAGATAGTATGAAAGATGCGTTTCACGGCGATCCTGATGATTCTTATTCGCTAGACAATAAAAAAGTCGCTAGTAGTTCCTCAAATAAGCATCTTGAGAGAGAGACAAACGGAAATGCCAATGTTCTCTTGCATAATAGCATTCCAAATACGCCTACCATTAATAAGTTTCTTCATAATACATCCCTTGAAAGAACTTCAACTGTCAGTCATCTTTTGATGAAAGCAAGTACAAATAATCTTAAGGAGCTATCCACCACAAAAACGGTGATGGCTTCACAAAATCTTGATAGTAGCAAAGAAGCAAAAATTGCATACCCATTAACAGCATTTGGATCGCCATACGTGTTGAATAATGATAAGATATGCGCAGGAGTCAGTAACCTTACATTTATTGTAATGGTCCATACCGCAACGGATCATTTTTACAGAAGATCTGTGATACGTGAAACTTGGGCTAATAAGAACTTGCTAATGAATCATAGCATGAGAGTTGCATTTTTACTAGGAAGACCAGAAGACGGCCAACAAGTCCAGGCAGCCATCAAATATGAAAGTTATCTTCACGAGGATATTGTACAAGGAGATTTTATTGATACATATCACAACCTGACCCATAAGGGTGTTTTGGGATATAGATGGATTACAGAGTTCTGTCTTCAAGCTAAATTTGTCATTAAAGTGGATGACGATATCTTTGTGAACATCCTCAAGCTTCTTTTGGATGTGTCCAAGACCTATAAGGCAGACAAAAGAAAACTTCGATGCCACGTTAGGGACAGAGGGACAAGTCCAATACAGAGAAAGACAGGCAGATGGAAAGTTGATGACTGGGAATTTAGAAATATGACTACCTTTCCTGTCACATATTGCAACGGCTTTTTTGTCATTTTGACAACAGACATCATTAAAGAGTTATATGAAGCGTCGAAAGAGACCCCATTTTTCTGGATAGACGATGTATATATATTTGGATTATTACCTGCAAAAGTAGGATCAATAACATTTGAAAGTGTTTCAGGGCTGAGTTTGGATGAGGCACAATCTTTGCAATGCTTCACGGTGGATAAACCTTGTGATTATTTGGCAGCAACTGCCGTCGCAAAAGGCGTTATGGAGACTCTTTGGTATGGCTCCATAGAACAATACAAGAGTCTAGCTAGAGCGTATGCAAAACCCGAATTATTCAGTGTGTAGTACACATTATTGTAATTAGTTTTACCAAAACATACCCATGGAAGTGAAGAGTGACATTTTTATATTTAAAGAATAACATTAGAAACCCGCATAAAAAACATTTATATTCATTCTTTTATTTCAAATGTGAACGGATCAATTTGCATTAGTGTCAAATAAATCTAATAAGATAATGTCATAGAAATTTATTGAGTTATTTCATATAAATATATAACTCGAGTAATTCGTTTGGAATACAATAAGTGGAACCCGGATATAACGAAGTGTTTGTGACATGAGGATACACGTCAGTATCCGAATTTTGTTGTTTCCCACTACTAAGAACTTTGCGTAACAAGCTTAGAGGATAAAAAAGGAAACAATGATAAAAAAAATTTGATATCACATCAACAAATTTAATACACGTTCTCAGATATTTCCATACATTTTCGACCCTGAAAACTATGGTTGCCAAGGAACATTTGGAACTTTTGTTGTGTACGTAAATAAAACCTTCATAACGTCTTAGGATTAAGGTCGCATTAGCCCGTAACACGGTGTCACTTTCGTAGTTTAGCCTCAGTGCAGAATCTGTGGATGTAGTCATTTTACTGTTTATTTTTATTTTACTCTCAACAGCGTTGATGCATTGTTCATCATCAGTGTTTTTTAAAATTATTTGGATAGATTTGTAAATATTTTTAACTTAGTTTTTCACCTGTTAAGTGCAGAAATAAATTTGGACATAAAGTTTACTGTTATATATTTTTCTTCCTTTTTATTTTTTTAAATTAAGAAATCAGCTTAATAAGATCCTATTTTTATTGAACCAGTCCACTGGGGGAGGGGGGAATAACAGAGTACTACCTACTTTGAGATGCAGATACTGACTAGTAAATGGACTTTTTATCATTATACTATTCATATAAAGATGCTGCGAAATACCTGTATTTGAAGGATGAAAAAGATTTCTCTAACTCTAATGAATAGAAACATGTGGTTTGCACGCCAATCTAATACGGAATTTAAAAAACAAATTTTAATGCATTCACGTTAATTTCTGCGGGAATTGTAGCAGTTGTCCCATCCCTGGGGGGCGGGGGGATAAAATGCCTATCCATGGCAACTATGTGAATCTCAGCATTCCTTTCAGTGTTATTAGTTGATTTATAAGAAACTGCTATACAATGGATCATTTGATGGGTAATTTACAGCAGAAACAAGTAAAGATGTGAATAATTACGGAAAATTCGCCTCATAAAGCTTGACAGCTCCCTAGAAGTTATTATTATCTGGATTGTCACATTTTTGTTACATCTAATTGGGATTAAAGCTTAATTTGTAAAATATGATCTTTTGACCATGCGTTTTCGTCACCAATGTCCTTTTGAACAGTATATTTAAACTAAATGCACAGTGAACAACTTTCTGAGGTTTGTGACAATGGTCATTTGGGCAGCCTTTGGTTTTGGTCATCACATAAATTACCTTGTTACTCTGAATTACATTTTCTACCTGAAAGTAATAACACTGAACTGCCGCTAGAATCATGTTTTCCCAACTCTTTAATTTCATTGAGCTATTGTACATATGGCATTGGGGGGGCCCCGAGTGGCCGAGTGGTCTAAAGCTCTGATCGTTACAGATCACTGCCATCTCACCTCTGTCTGCGTGAGTTCGAGTCCAGGCTCGGCTAATGTGGGTATGTGAGAAAGCCTGCCAGTAGCTTCTCGTGGGTCGGTGGTTCTTCCCGGGGTTTTCCAGGGTTCTTCCTCCACCATTAATACTGGCCGCCATGTATAGCCTATCTTGTGCTGAAAAATGGCGTTAAACCCTATAACAAAAACAACAACAACAACATATGGCATTGGCATTCAATAATACTTTCTGTATCACCTAGCAACAAATTCATTTTGTGGTTCTTCTCTTTGTTCGTTTTTGTTGTTTGTTTTTAATTTCACCTCAGATCTTTGCGAAATCTATTCTATATGTGCCTGTATCACTGAACCGACATGAAATTTCTCAATGTATCTAGTTTTTCACATAGAATCTAGCATTTTATCGTATGTTATGTTGCATGGTGCTTTACAAATGGCTTAATTTCTAATCTAATTTATAACTCTGTGCCCATGACAGAGATAGAATAGACAGATTACCTCCCTTAGACCATCTAAATGATTTTTAAAATGGTACGTATAATTTGCAATTTTAAATTATAATTAGGCACTGTGTGAAGAGCCATGTCTCTCAAAGCAAATTATATTTTCATTTAATATCTCGTCAGCTGTATTTTGGATGAATTGTTTCTCATTGTCCATAGTTTGTGTGTGGGTGTTTTTTACTTACGTTACTTTACTACATGAAGCAGTACATGGAAACTGAATGCTAATGATTTTTGTAAGCTTGAATAATGATGAATTTCTATTTATTTCCTTTTATCGAAGTCTCCGACATCATTTGATGTGAGCCAGCTTTTAGAACTTGTACTGTACCAAAACTCTGGATGATCACAGGGCATCTCTGAATGAACACATTGTTTTTCTAAATGACCACGTTGTATGTCTGGATGACCACGGTGTATTTCGACCATAAATATCAACGTTTTGTATAAACTAGTATCTAGTCTACGTTTTCAAGTTTGAACTGAGTTTAGATTTTGTGGGCTTTTTAAAAGTGTAAAATTGACATTTGGAATCAAGATTTATTTTAGTTTTAGGAGCAGAGGGGTTTCGGTGTACTTGGAAAGTAAATGACATTTAAAGAAGAAAAACTGCAGGACAAGATATAAATTTCCGTCTTGACAGGATTTCGCTGTACCGCGACATCATCTGTTTTGAGGGGTTTCACGCTTGCTCGCGCATGTGTTTGTGTACTGTGTATATGTATGGATGGCATTTTGAAAGGCAGCTTTGTTTTTATCGCAATGTAGCATTTTGTTTATAATAATAATAACTTATTATTATTATTATTATTATCTTGCTGTTCATTGATTAAATTGAGTACGTACTTTTAAGGAAAAAATAAATCAGCCCAACTAATGCCTCCTAGTTTGTTATTTTTTTATCTTAAATACATTTATAATAGCATGCAAAGCTGTAACTATAAAAAATCATCATAAATATGGTCATGATTTATACATTCATGTTATAAAAACAGAAGATTCATTATGTAGCATATGTGTTCATACGGTTTGATAGATGACAGTCTATACATGTTGTAAAATAAATAGACCCCACCTAATCGCTGTAATAATTTTAATAATAGATTTTTCAATAAATAAAGCAACTTAACAAGACCAAGCCATCGTCCGTAAAGAGAAATCACGTTGGAAAAAAATAATCCCTTTAATCATTGGCGTGATAAACGCTGTTTTATGAGTGAACACGCTGCCAGGAGCTGTATAAAAATCAAAGACCGCCCTTATGCATCACGTGGTGTTGATGATGAACACTGGACCCAAATGGTTTGCGGTTTACGATGAGAAAAAGTAAATCAAGCCTATAAGTGACTGTTTTTGTTAGCAAGGCACGACAAAAGCTTTCCAGCTTTTAGCTTTTGTTCCCTTTTTTCATTCCGCTGAAATATTCCAAGTAAAGATATGAGTTTAGTGGTTTTTGTCCAACGAGCGTGTACAAGGACTAGCCTGTAGTCTTTATTCCTGGCAGACACTTAGTACAAGGATTATACAAAACTTTCTGCTTTCAACACAATTTTTATCAAAAATATTAATTACTGCCTAAATGAGAACAGGGAGAGGAACAACGAATTGCATTGTCACTGGAGTTGAGAACTTCACCCCAACTATAGGCGGTGGTACACGGTACTGCCTACCCCTCCTTCATAAGCTAGAAAAATTCTGACCCTTACCTCTCGAAACAAAAGATAAATGACTCCTCAAAATATTTTTCTTTTTATTCTATATAGCCAATACAAATAAATACACAAAGATCCCGCTTTCGATACTGACGCGTCTGTGCAGGTAGATCAAATTGTCCGAGATTTTCAGTATTATTCCCACCTTTCTTAGAAATCTAAGGAAAACATGTATGATAACGTAACAGTTATGCACCATTTATGCATACGATGCCAAGATTGGATTCATCATAATGGCATCATGAAACTTTTAGCAGCACACGATATCCCATTGATTGAAAGGTAATGCAAGCACGTTTGAGCAACGTTGACATTGCTACAACGACTATCGGATTCATTAGATACAGCAACGATTATGCGAGATCCTCTGGCCCGTCTATTACGTTTTGCAAGAATGGATCCCACAATACATATCTTCTCCCACTGGCACGAGGACAACCTTAAATTCATGCAGGCAACGTTGCAGCAGGTGCAGAAGACAGAGTTAATTACATCAATCGAAATATCAGTCTTGAATTTCCATAACGTCAAGAGCGTCTTGAAAGAGACTCGTCGTTTTCGTGCGTGATTCCTCTCAGTTACATATTCGGAGGTTTGCACAGATGCTTCCAAGGCTATTTTGGTGTCAAGCGCACAACTGTGTTATAAAGAAAGCTCAATGACAACGATTATTTGGCGTGCAGATGGTGTCGATGATGGTGAAGTTGAGCTGTCAAAATTGGCATTGGTATGCATGTGACAAACCACCACCCCCCTTCGATGGCTGCAGAAATGGGATTGCTGTTATTTATGAGTTGCAGAGGCACATCACAGCTGTCCCTACTCACGCTCATCAGACATATAGGTAGGCGCTGTTCAGCAGTTCTCATGGCACATAAGCACCTGACAAGGTGTCAGCGCAGCAAAACACTAGTTTGTTACGTTTCAACCATGGGATCGGGTGGACGGCGGACAGCACACTAATACAATTATATTGACCAGTTAGACGTGCCTGAAGTTTATTTGTGGTCAAATGGTAATCAGCAACCCTTAGAAGAAATTTGGCTTCACTTCAAAAACAATCATGTTGTACGTGCATGTCACAAGCGCTGGTTGTACACGGACCGGGCTGAAAACGTTAATAGTGTGAAGACTTCCCAGAAAGACTTTGCCACATTGTACCCGTTATTTATTGCTTTTCTCTCAAGCATATAGATCTGGTCAAGCACTCCGTGGTCGATGTGCACTTTCATGCACGTGTTTATACTGGTGATGCATTTTACTGATTCAGTGCTGTTATTCTCTCTGATACGATGCTGCTGTTGGAGTAACCACGTTGTCGAATGTCAGCTAAAAGCCCGCAGTGCTTCAAGAGCTTGTAATTGAATAGCTTAATTAAAGTAATTTCGTATCAAGACAAAAGTAAAGAGTCAATTAAGAAATTAGCGTAGGACCACATTCCGGTACAGTCCAATGGAGAAATCCCCGTGTCGCTAACTCGCACACAACTTGATCAGCTCAAGCCGGCTAAACATACCAACATCTCGGTAACATCAAAGTTGCCCAAGTCTGAGATAACATATATACAAGAGAGTGGTGAAATATTTCCTTTCCTCCTTGTTTTCCAGCGCTGTTAGCTGCGGCGGCTGCCGAGGCTGCAAAAGCGACTGCGTTAGGAGCCGTTGGAACCACATCTGACATGGCTCTGAATCAATTAGGTGCTTGGACGAGGAATTTCCCATGGTGGACGCAAACCCGTCTCGAGCTCAAGGTCTACAAAAAAGAAAAGTTCTTCGACTTGTGATCAAGGTATTTGGCCGTGTCCTTGCCGTAAATGATTACACAAGCGACGCTTCTCGCGTGTCCATTAACCGATTTTGATTTATCTGCGATGACAAAATCAGTCAAGCGCTTCCGATGTGTTTTCATGGGCTCTCGGACACTTCGACCCAAACACATTTAAACCCCAAAGACAAATCGGCCTGGACATTTCGACCCCAAAGACAATTCAACTCCAAGACAATTCGACCCCAGCTTAAGTTATTGTGTTTATGTGTGGTCATATAATAATGCACTTCTAGTTACCTTTTTCTTCTATAATCAAGATTCGTCAAATACAATGAATACCACTGGGTCAGCCCTTCAAATTTTACTCACAATAGAAGCATATGTACCTGCGTGCATGTTGTGAGGATTTATACTGGAGCTAACATCAATGATGATAATGGTTAAAGAACAAGTTCGTTTATGATATATAATTAAAAAAGAAAAATACATTGCAGCTCTATTACCATAGGGACTACTACTCTTCTTAACAAATCAATATAACTCTGTTAAAACGATATATTAACTATGGTATACAGGTAAGGTTTAAGAACAGAAAGATATGTAATTGCTTGTGTCATTCAAGCCTAGTTGAGGATCCAAGTGATCGAGCACAGCGTATTAATCCAAGGAACGGAATGCCAACTTCGAATAAAACAATGTTAATATATAAAAGAAAAAGTCATCCTCATTTATTATTGGTAATCAATATGTTAAGCATCACAGATACATGATTTACACAAATTTATATGCTTAATATACATGTGAAGATTACATTTTCAATGAAGTTTTACAAAATGCAATTTTTATTGTTGCAACTTAAATTTTTATAATTTAATAAAGATTGTGATTGATGCTCAGATACAGTGTGAAGGATGCTCCCACTGTGAGGATTTGGTTGTGGGGGATTGGGGTTGGGTGCTTCCTATATTATAATTAAATTATTGCAGAAGTCCCACCCAGGCTCGATTTTGGTTGGAAGTTAAATTAGTGAAAGACAGATGTATAGCTCTGAGCCCCCAGTCAGCAATGCTGACGTTTAAATGATTAAATATACAAAAAGGATGAAATTCAATGAATAATAATTTAATAACAATTCAATAGTCCAATGGTTCAAATTTCCCAAGTACGCTCCTTCCGTTCGACCCTTTGATAACCTATTGCATCACTTGATTAGTGTGAGATAGATTTCCTCCTGTTCTTGTATTCTACTCATCTGTGTATTCTTCTCTCCTATATCTCTCCAATTCCTTCTCTCTTCCTCCCCGACTTTCTCGAAACTTCCTCATCGTCCTCCTCCTCGACTTTTCTATACTTCTTCTCCTCCTCCTTGACTTCTATATACTCCTTTTCTTCCTCCTCCACTTTCTCCTCCAGACTACTTTTCCTCCTCCACCACCTTCTATCCACCTTCTCTCCACCGACTAGACTTTTGTCAACTCCAACTGTTTGCTAGTCTCACTTCCGTCTCCCCTCTTGGAGACTCGGGACTAAACTGAATCGGATGTTCTGTCCTCTTAAAAGCTTCCTGTGAAAACACAAGGACGGTACAATATTTTTCCTTAGCCATCTCTTCTCACACTACAAACAGCCTATCATCAGATAACGGCTATTAAATTTCTTCGGTCACGCATTCATTCACATCGAAATACTCCTACGTTCCTGTATGGTAAAACAAGTTCATAATACAGCACTGTATCAATTACTTCTCATACATACATCAATAAATTCGCCACATCAGTACCTATTCCCAATCCCATTATACTAAACAATATCACAATAATCAGACGCATTTCTTTACATTACAACTCATACAAAGTACACAAATATTCAAATATCCATGCTCTGATATATACATACGTCCATAGTAACTAATCTTACATACTTCAACCATTCTGAATTCACAATTCAAGCATGTGTAAACTCGAACATAACACATTAATAAATGCACTAGTTTACTACGAAGTAACCTAATAGCGACTTACAAAATTAATTCTGACCACAAGCTAACAATCTTCATAATTCTCTATATAGGCTCAAGCCCATTTCTCAAATACTCATGTAAATGAAACACTACAAAGGTAATTCTACATACTAAACGATGCTAGCAATTAAGTATAATACTACAAATAATTACAATTAAAATGCCTTAATATTCTGCAAAAATCGAGCAAATAACTTACTGACTCTTTCGAAGCTTTTCTTTCCTTAGAATATGTTTCTAAGGTTTACCGCCAAATTACGAGTGGCTCCCTGGAGTAACCCCATTTGCACAGCGATCTGTCTAGGCATTTACTAACCCTTCTGCTTGCGAATTACGAAGTTATAATTCGGATCTAAATTGTAATCACACTCAAGGTTCTTAATTTCGATTGGATGTCGCTGTGAACCGATCCAATCAAACTTTGAGGACAATGTCCTCTCGCTGTCTGTCCACGTGGGGGCGGGTGAGAACACGCCCCGTTCACCCCGCGGGCTTCCTTTGATCCTAACCAAACCTCTTAACACCTAGGTGTGAATACTACAAGCCTATGTCTAGTTAGCACGATCTATCGCCTGGCTGGCGGTCCAGGATTAACACTAGCCCGCGGCAATGTTTAGACATCAAACACATGGGTCGTAATAATACCCTAGTTTATACACGACTTGATAGCTGGGACTGAGCAAACGTGACATACAGCAATACGTCAACATCGTACAAAAATACTGCAAAAATCCCTCATGTGTTCTACGTCAGTGAATTCAGTAACGTGATAAAAGATATCATATCAGGCTGATTCAATAAATTAGGATGTTGGCTCAGCGACTGACTATTCAGTAAATTTTTCTAGGATGCTGGCTAGACGAATTTTTGTATACTTACGTGACCAGAAAAAAAAGATTTTGCGAAGGTCATGAACTGTGAAATCTAGAGCTGCCAAGCTATAGGGCCAGTTAGGGTAAAAGGAAGGTGCTATCTTACAAGTTCGGATGTTTTCGTAAATCTTCCGAAACAGGCCTTGTAATGTTTCTTAAATCCGAAGCGCAGGAGTGAGTCCAGTATATCCCATATCGGAGCGAACTCACATTCCTCGCTGTCCGATAATTAAAACCACACAAGTCTTTGGCAATAGTTTGTTCAAGACTTCACAGATTCGCCTTCATTTTCCTACAGGTAACAGAAATTATGTACTACATTTTAAGGATTTTCTTTTCGAGCTGCAGTTGAATTGTTTGCATGTTTATGACATCAGGTTTGATTTATTGCATAAATTATTTAATTCTGTGTCGAAGTATTTGAAACATTTTTAATTCTTTTTATTAGATACTATTAATCATAAAATATATATTGCTTTTTTAAAAGTTAAATTGTATTAAGAATTAATATGTATATGTAATCGTAGCATTGATTTACTGTAAAGAAGATTTCGTTACCAACTTCATGATCAGTAATAATTAATTTAGAAATAAAATTCCTATGAAGCTACAGAGCATAATTTATTGGAATATAAAGTCAAACATTGAATACTTCGCAATTACTACAAACAATTTTGGTGTCAGTCTGAAATATTGAAATTCGTAAGCATGTTTTTCTAATCATTAACTTGTTCAATATTTGATTATTTACATTATATTCTAAAATAAATTCTAGAACTGTATGAAGTTGGTAAGCCTGATGGAATATAACCATTTTATATGTATTTTTATATCTAAAATGTATGAATAGCCACATATATGCTACTCAGTAAGTTCAACTCAGAAATTCAGAAAGTAAATAAATAAATAAATAACAAATAAATAAATAAATAAATATTCAAGCAAGGAAGACGGACAGACAAAATAAAAAAGATAATGAATCATTACACTTAACTGTATCGCAAATGCGATGCTGACATTTCCCGCATCTATTACAAGACAAAGCAAGTCGGCGAGGCCTGACATGCCTATGGCATTTTACACAAGGATAAAACACCAACGTCACAATTAAAGAGTTCAGTTAGTATTATACCAAAATATATCTCATCGAAATGTCACAATACAAATTTTATTTAATATACATTAATATAAATTTACACACACGCATACCAAACACCTTTACTAAAGCTTAAGATAAAAAATTAGCATGAAACGAAAGCTTTCTACTCTTTTGTACAAATTTACAGCGTGTGGTCCGTTTGATTTTCATACCTTTTTCTTTTTTTTTAAATTAGCGTGCATTCATTAACTTAATAAAAGTGACTTTAACAATAATTAACTGTTGACATCATTTGTATTCGATTTAACGGTGAGTTGGTATCTTCTTTAATTGCAAACATCAATGAATAATCGTGTGTTTAGCGGGAATGACAATTATCATTGTTCATATTATTGCTTTAAAAATGCATGAATTGGAGTTGAATTGTTCTATGGCTGGGGTTGGAATGTCTTGGGGTCGAAATGTCTTTGGAATTTTCTTGGGGTCGAAATGTCTTGGGGTCGAGATGTCTCGCTCCCTTTTCATGACGGATGAACTTGCGTCAGTGACCTCTTCCGCGTGGGAAACTGAATTCGTCAACTAGGATTCGCCAACGAGACATGGGACTGATTGGGTTGTGTACACGGCAACACCTCGACATCTTTTGTATTTTGACTCGTACGTCCCCAACCGGCACGTGCAGTCATTGATTATTTTCTTGATGTTGATTATTTACTTGATGGCTTAGCCAAGGGAATCCATAGACGACGGAGACTTTTGCCTCAGTTTAATTCAACGCTGCCGTTGCAAATGCAAACAAACGGCTCAGTATGTGAACATGTCGCCGATGGAGCCATGCGTACACGTTCACCAACACCTTGCACGCTTGTAGATTTCACTTTGTAATAGATAAAATCACTTAGAAACTACTCTTCACGTATACAAAATGTCAGTTGACTTTTACGGACGCAAGAGCGCAGCGACTCGACTCAGCACCGATGTGGATCGAGCCAGGTTTGCCACCACAGCCGATTTGACTAGGAAAAAAATGAACACCTTTCTATTTTCCTTGACAAATATTATAAATTATGAACCTGATTTAATTTTTATAATGGTTGGTATATGTTTCTAAATCATGTGTATTTAATTACCTTGAAAACAACGATGATAAATTCATAACTGTACCTAACGGCTAGACTCATGTTTCCAGTCCGGCACAAACTGTGAGCTTAATTGGGTCCTGTATGTCATCCTCTATAATTCTATAACTGTGTCATCATAGAATTTATCAACACTAAACTTCATAAATGATCAGAATAAATGTAAATATGTTTAAGGGTGCATCTATAATCTATCATGTTAAGCTTTAAGTGTAATTTTCGGTAGAATTAGCCTTAAAAAGATCAGTTAGGGATTGCATGTTCCCCTTAAAGTCACAAAGATATATGCCAAGGACTGTTGTCATGGCTGCCTTGATGAAAGAGGCTTCTTCAGTGAATAACACAACTTTATAACATCTGTTACGTATATGTAATTTAATTACTTGTGTGTTATTTTAAATTTTCTTTTATTTTATTTTATTTCATTACATGTTATTGTAATGATAACTTTATTCACTGGATTTGACATTTTTTCGGAAAATTCAGTTCAGTTGTTTTGACCTGGTAAATAACCAGTATTGCTACATTGTATTTTTAGCTGACCTAGTTCCTGACCTTGATTCAGAACTGGTAAACAACTCTTTTTTATTTCTTTCCCAGAGTGAAAATCATTGGTCGTTATCAAGGTCATACTTGGTTTGCGTGTCAATTCTATGTAAACAACTTTTTTTTATTTTTATTCAGTCTTATAGATTCGTTCAGTAGAATCAAATTCGTCCATGGCGTACGTGTCAGCCAGCCTATGGTGTTACTGCGCCGTTCGAGTTAAGTGACCACATGACCCCATCACGTGATCTAAAATTGCGTTTAAAACTAACGTTTTATAGTGATTTAATTCGGTCGTAATTCATACCTTCGGAGCTCAAAGGTATTTTGTATTGTGACCAGTTTTGAGTCTAATTTTCTGTTTAAAATAATTTAAATTCCCTGGAAATATCTAGTGCTCGTCAGAATTCTTGGACAACGACATTTATTGGAAATTATTCTGAATTCTAAAGCTGGAATATTAATTTTAGTGATTCAACAAGGAAATGTTGACACCACAACACTAAACAGATTATAGAAGACGTCATCGCCTTCCATCTTGGAACTTCATTGGGATTCAAACTTTGATTCACTTAGAACTTTTTAGTGATAGGACTTGTATTTATTAATTCTAGGATTAATTTTGGATTAATTTCATAAACCGTAAGTTCTTTTTCATATTTTTACCTTGTTTTCTAGGGAAATAAATTATTTTGTTAAATTTTACAAAGCTTGTTGGCTTCACTCTTTTCTTTGTTACTTTGTACGACCCTAGACATGTAACACATCATCAAATGAAACTATCAGCTGCATAAGTCTGCCTTAAAAGTTTTATTTGAATTAAGCTATCTAGTCCATCTCTTACTTTAAAATGAATATATTACAGCATCCTCTCCTTTCAAAACTGACAAGGAGGCCAATTTCCTATCAGGTATAGGCCTAACATAAGGAAAGCATAACCATGTGTGATTGATATATATATATATATATATATATATATATATATATATATATATATATATATATATATATATAGTGTATCCAGTTTTTATAAGTCTATTGGACAGAAATGAAAAATAGAATGCCATGAATGCTACATGTGGTTCAAGGGAGTTACACTAGATGCATCGATGTAAAGAACAAAACGAAGCAGATATTTAATTAAACCTTTAATTGATTAAGTAAATAAAATGCAAAATTGCAATTCAAGTGCAATTATCCCGAATTAAAATATCTGTTATAAACATTAAAAGCAAAAATTTAGTACTTAAAAATCCGTACCAGTTTTTTTTTCTAATTTGAACAAGACTTTAGTCTTAACAAATACCAGTCAGCAGAACAACTAAATACATATACCTCTAATTCTTCCCTGAAACTAATTTTAAAAAACTGTAACATAAAGTCTGTATATTACTGGAAAAAAGTAATTAAAACACAAAAGTAGCATCTAAGTTTTAAAGGCAATCAAAATTGACTGGTAAGTGTGTCTATGTTCTGTCAATTCATAACTGTTTCCACTTAATATCCGTTAGAAAAATTATTTTATCAAGGTTTTGACACAACCACTTTATAATCTGCATAATTCCCAAACATTATCATTTCAGATTAGTAATTTTTGTATTTAAGTAACATTTTTAAAACAGACTAAAATAAAGCACATTGATGGCTTCTTATCTGGATTTGAATCAAACGTTTCAACTTACCTACCATAATCATTAACTTTCAAATTTATTATCTATTCAAAACATTTTCCTGTCATCATTTTTATAAAATAAAATTCTATTTTCAATACTGACAATCCATCTGTACCCATTGGGAGAGTCGGTTAAAAATAAATACATTTTTCTTCTCACTCATGATTTTTTTTTCTAAATAAGTCTTAAGTCCATTCCCTTCTCCCTTATCTGCAATGGTCTTCTTTTAAAATACTCAGATGAGTAAACTTTGCCATCGTGATAAAAACAAGTATTTTCAAAAGTGGTTACATCGGGTCTACATTTTAAAATCATTTCCATAAATATTCATTAAAGTAAGGAGGAGTTCATCAGTAAAGTGCAAAATTATGTACTGCTGTCTGTTAGCATAAACATCAAGAACATCCAAATACTTCCATAAAGATGTAGCTATCAGTGTATATAAAAAAGAATAATGAAAGCAGAATTATGTAGACTAATACTAGTATACTAAGACCTACAAAAATAAATCTATGATACATTTACAATCAAAGGTGCAGACAGTGAAATAGTGAGATTGTTTAAAATGCAATGCAACAAAAATAATATCATAGTCGTTGTAGATAACAAGTAATAATGCCTACAAAATAAAAACCTAACATCCTAAAGGTATAAAATTAGTGTGAAAATCAAACTTATTATATCTGAACAATTTATTATATCATGGACTGAAGCCTAAGAAGTTACAATATTCCCATTTAACAGACAACTTACAATGAGTACCATTTTCTACTGAACTCATTTATCACAGTAAAATTATCTTGTTTTTGAATTTATCTTTCCAACAGTCCATCTTACTTCTAGAAAGAAAAGAAAAAATGCTGACAGAAGACAATACAATTGTAAGTTAGCAGAATTTATAATAAGATTTTAAGTTAGACCATAATCAAGGAAACAATAATACTGTTGTCCATTCTTGGGCTCATCCAACATGTGTTTGTAAAAAAGTTTGCCAAAGCTTCCCATGGCTCGGTGGTTCTTACTGGAGTTCTCCTGGGTTATTTCTCCAGTTATACTGGCTGCCATGTGTAGCCTATCATGCACTGAATGTGGCATTAAACCCAAAACAACAAGAAGGGAAGAAAAAAAAAATCATTATTGGTAAATTAAGTGATTGTCATTTTGGCATTTTCCTCGTAAATGTTTTTAAACTCTTCATTACCTTATGGAGGCAGGAGTGTCCTTCAAAATTAAGGCAACAACTATGTTGGATGTATTCCTGTACACCAAACCTACAACCACCTGCTGAAGTAAACAACTCTCCTCAAGGCATTGACAACATATCTGTTTGGTGTTCATTTATCCACAATGATCAGGTAGCCAGATGGAAGCTCTCTACAACTATCCATATTTGACTACCAGAAAGAACCTAACATTATTTTAATTTAGTGCAGGCATTAATATAGACTACAAAATGATATGAAAATTATTAAGAAGTAAAACAACAATCAAGTAAGTTTGGCATAAAATAGAAACTTTTTTCATGTTCAGATGTTAGTCACAAACTGAGGGTCCTGCAATGAATTACATTTGTGAAAACAATACTTTGTAATATCTTCCAATCAAATAATGTCAAGGACCTGGACATAACAAACAATATACCTCAAAAGCGACATAACCAATATCACAGATATGCAAATTAATAAATTAGCTAAAACATACAAGTACACTATTTTCTATGCTGCACATCCACATAAAATCAACCGCAACCTGATTTGAAAAATGTTAAAGACTCATTGTCCTTGTGAGCTAACCATGTTAAGACTCTGAATCCATTCACAGAACAACCTATACTACAAACAAGTCAAAAGCTTTGAATCCATTTATAGAACAGTCTATTATATAAGCAAGTCAATGGCATTGAATTCATTCACAGAACAGCTTATATTATAAACAAGTCAATGGCAATGAATTCATTCACAGATCAGCTTATATTGTAAACAAGTCAATGGCATTTATTATTTAAATAATTTAGTTTCATTTTTGTGAATAGTAAACTTTCAAATTCACCTAACATAGTTTTGCTAGCCCTCTCAAAACCAACAAAGTAAAGTAAGCCCTTTCAAAACCATCAAACACAGTAAAGGGAGCTCTTTCAAAACCAACAAACAGAATAATAAGTCCTTTAAAACCCAACAAACACAGTAAAGGAAGCCCTTTCAAAACCAAAAAAGTAAAGTAAAGCCCTTTCAAAACCAACAAAGTAAAGGAAGCCCCTTTAATACTAACAAACATAGAATAGTAAGCCCTTTTAAAACCAACAAACATAAATCATTTTCAAGCACAATGTTTGGGAGTGCTGCATGAAAAAGGTTGAGTCATTCACCTCCCAAATATGTGAAAGAAATGAGTCCTCTTTTCACGCATAGACAGATCTCCATGTATTAACAAGAATATACAAGAATATTGAAAATTCTTTTCAGTTTTAACTAGATCTCCATGTACTAATATGAATACATACTGGGGATACTATAACCTCTTGTCAGAAGAATTCAAAATTTAAATCTGAACATGTATTGGGGTACTGGAACCTCTTTTCAGCTGTCATCAAACATCTGTTTATAAATACAAACAGATACTACTATGAGATATCATGCACATGGTTGCATGCAGCATTTTCAACTACCATATTATTGCTTAAATGACAAGTTCAACTGCAAACTGCACCAAACCAGATCTGCTGTTGTGTAAAGTACTGGAAGATCTGGGTGAATACAGTATGTTAGGAGTAAACAGAAGAATAAACAACATAGATCCTGATGTTCAAGCACATTATGCAATGGCAGATCTGGGTCTATGTTGTTTACCATTTTATTTGAATTATATGCAAATTTGTACAGTACATATTCTCGGTAAAAGTGTAGAAAGATATCTTAAATTTTCCTTTACACTGACATAGCTACAAAAAAACAAAGCTTCATTTATAGGCAAACAAGAGACACAATATATAAAATTGTAAGACTTATTGAAAGATCTAATGGAAACATTCATCACATTATCATAGAAATCATTTGCAACTTCATGGTCAATCATGCGAATCATACCTTGAATGTGCTGTACATACTTATAAGTCCAGTCAAACTGCAAACAACATAGATCCTGATGTGCCATAGCATAATGCATATGCAGATTAGGGTCCATGTTGTTTGTTCTACCAATTACTCCTCACAAACTGTACAGACTCAGACCTGCTGGCACATTATGCAATAGCAGATCTGAGTTTGTGCAGTTTGCAGTTAGTCTCATTAAGTAAGTATATACGGTATTTCAACAGCTGCTATTCTGATTATTTTGGCCATTTACAAAACAAGGATTGACCAAGATTTTATAAATGATCAAACTTTTTTAAAATTCATAACTTCTGAATCATACAGTCAACCTAATCATAGAAATAGCCAAGGTGATTCAAATAGATTGGGTTTATTTTTTTCTGTGGAGAAATTTATGGCAAATAAAATGCATGATTTTTCTGTAAAAACTCCAATGACATTCATCTGAGGCACAATTCTGTCTTGCAGAAAGAGCCTATAGTTTTCACACACCCTCCCATTTGTTTGTAACTCCAACTGATTTTAAACACAAAAAGCATCAATGATATAAAAAATGCACAAAACTTTTGTGATTTCATTCGCTGATTTATAATTTCTAACCTGGCTGTCACCAAGGGGTCCCTAATACTGTTGACTTATAGCATTTCTAAGCAAATGGAAGCTCCCTATGTAAACAAGCAGACAGACCATTCAATGTCCTTTTCTGGTTACTAGAATATTCCATTTCAATAAAAAACTGTCATTTGCATCGAATATTTGCAATGTCGAGTTTTAATATTTCTAAAACAATGGAACAAATAAAAAAGGTGGAACTCTTGTATACATGTTTTCAAAGAGATTTAACTCCAAAACTTTTGGAATTATTGAAATTATCAAAGACAGCTAAATACATCGCATCTGTTGACTGAAAATATAAACTCACCGATGCAAATATGGCTACCATGATACTAAAGAAACTTAATTTTGATTCAAAATGCCAACAAGTTCAATGTGTTTGGGACTCCCTGGCAACAATCAGGTTAGAACTTATAAATCAATGAATGAAATGACAAAGTTTTTTAGAATTTTATATCCCTGAAGTCTGTTGTTTTTAAAATCAGTGTGGGGGAGGGGTACGAACAAACGAGATCGTGTACGAGTACTATAGGTAATTGTAAATGCATGGCAATTTGTCTGGCAATAAAACTTAAAAACTAAGAAAATACATGTAAATTTCTGTTCATGTGGAGTAATAGTATCACAGTTTTGGGATTTTCACTGATTTATATACATTCACCAGATAAATATATTATGGACAAAAATAGGATGAATATATAGAGGGTTTTACATTCATCAATGGGAGATAAAAAAAAGCACAAGCACATTTAATAATTGCCTCTGTCCAATATAAATATACAAGTTGAGAAGATTCTTAAATTTAATAATATTCATTCAAAGGTCAGTGATATATGGAAAACTTTTTTCCTAACTTCCATTAAGAAGTGGGTTATTTTTCATGAAAGTTCTTGACATGCTTAAGATACTTTTCTCAAACAATTCCAGATACATGTAGATAAACTGGTATGACAAAACTCTTACAGCCAATCAGCTTACTGCTGTCACATTGGTCTGTCATCATAAATCCACAGGAGTCTGTGTTTCATTTATTCATATATAAGTTCCTTGTGTGAGGCATAGGAACCAAGACTCTGACTGCCGTAGTAAACATGATCTGACTGAGAGCAACTCATTTTGTCCGTCAGAGTACCACCAGGCATCCGCATGTTAATGTAGTCCCAAAGAGTCTTGTAGCAAAATCTGTATTGATCCTAAAGAGACGACAAACAATAGCTTATAGAAAATATAACCTTCATATTATAGTTTAAATATACAATAACCTTAAAATAATGGCTTAAAGAAAAGATAACCTTCAAATAATGGCTTAAAGATAACATAATCTTCAAATAATGGCTTATAGATAACATAACCTTCAAATAATGGCTTAAAGATAACATAACCTTCAAAAAATGGCTTAAAGACTACATAACCTTCATGATATGGATAAACATCAGCACATAATCATAGCTCTGAGCTACACATGACACTTTGGAACAGATTAAATAAAAATAAATATCTAATGTGATTTCACATCTAAAATATTCAAACAGGAATGTTAAAATGTTATTTAATATGTGCTTCATTACATTACATAAGATCAGTAAAATCATAAACAAATAAACATAACTGTCTGTGATGTACAAAAAGACACTGATGCTTGAATCTAAGAAATGATTTCAAACGCCATTCAAGTTGTTCTGTAAACTCATATCCTATGTGACTCTACTAAGTTTTCTTGATGGCCCCGTATTTTAATTTGTTTCATCTAGCAACATCCCTACTCCTTTTTTGTAAGTGCAAGATTACAATATGTTTCAAGTAGCAACATCAGAACCTGAACAAATGAAAAATTAAAAATGTGGCATACTTAAACAGTTTGTGAAATTCTATTTTGATAGGACATATTTAATCCAAAGCAGTTTAATTATGTTAATATCCGTAAGACAATCTCATAAAGAGATGACTCTTGTACAAAAATGTAAATGTACATCAGGAATTGTGAAATTGGGAAAAACAAAAGAATAAAGAAAGAAGACAGACAGACAAACTTTAAAGAAGTAAACTCACAAGGATGTCAATAATCTGTGACCTTCTCCTCTTGAGGTGCTTGATGGTGTGAAAGACGTCAACATCTCCCTCCTCCTCAAATTTCTCACAGAGGATATACACAGCACAGAACAAGCCACTATGGGTAGCACCATCTTTGCAATGGATAAGAATTGTCTTTTGGTTTTTATTAGTTTGTACCTGCCATTGTTTTACGAGGTATATCAAATCCAGTAACATTGACTTTGATTTGGGAGTGAATTCGGGGTCTGACCAAGCATTGAACTGGAACTGTCGAATGGGTCTTTTCTGTTTTGGGGTCTGCATGTTTATAAGATTCAAGTCCCTAATTGTGACATTTTCATCCTGGAAGACTTGCACACATTGTACAAAGAATGGTTCATATTGTTTCATTTCCTCAGAGGGCCAATATTCGGCACATGTATCATCCTCGTTTTTGTAATTCTCCATCATTACAATCGTATTTATATCATAATCATACACAAGTTTCCAGAAGTCTATCACAGTTGTATGAAGGGGAGTTTGTGTAATAATGAAGTGATTGGGGTGGTGATAGCCATCAAGGAATAAAGCATTGATGTAATCTGTTCGTCCCAATCCACCTGGTGTCCTTAAAACAGGACGGTATGCATCAGGAGGCACAACATCGGGGAATCTATTCTTGTCTGCATTTGCAGGAAGATAAGCAGCTTCACACTGATTAGGATAAATCTTTCTAGTGAATTCTTGGAGACATTTAAACTGATCTTTCAGATAAGAATGTCCTGTTTTGGGGTTTTTCTTAGTAAGCTGGTGGTACTTTTCCTTCAGGTCAAACCCCATGGTTGTGTTCCCCACAACAAATGCTTCAAATATTGTTTCATAAATAAAAACATACTGCTTAACAGTTCTAACCATTGCAATACGATCTTTTCTGATCTTCTTGACAAACGAATGCACACTTATCCTGCCTTCTCTTTCATATTGCTCCAGCAGGGCATCTATTGCAATAAATGTCCCTGTTCTACTAACCCCTGTCCCACAGTGGACAACTACTGGAGTCCTATCATCTCCTTGTCTCTGACACTCTCGCACTTTACGACGCATCTCAAGTAAAGGGATAGCATTATCAGGGACCCCATGCTCTGGCCAGGAGAGAAACTCAAAAATATTAACCAGTTGCCATTCCTTCTCACTCTTCAGTCGAAGGTTGATAGTTCTGATGCAAAAGTCGGTGAATATGTCTGTTTTTATGAGGTCCAGTTCAAATTCACCATATCTGACTTGACCTTCCTCTGGCCAATATTGAGTACATTTGACAATATTATCTTCTACAATTTTCTCCACCATCACCACAATGCTGATCCGGTACTGGTAAATCATCCTCCAAAAATCAAGTACTGTCTCTTCATCAAAAGGGCTTTGTACAGCAATATAAGCACTTTGCCGCTGATAGCCATGAATAAAGTTGGCATTTATGTAATCAGTCTTCACATTCATATCTGGATCCAGCTTCACACGACTATGGTCATATGGTAGTAGGTGAGGAAATCGATTCTTTTGTCGATTGGCAGGAATTTTTGCACTGTTACTGGAGAATAATGGCTTACGTGGTAGGTTGCGAAATTCTTCCTGGAATGTTAATGGTGCTGTAGTTCTGTATGCAACTGTGGACCCATTCATATATGGATCATCGTCTGTGTAACGGTAATCTCTTCCAGCGACAATGTACCTACTTTCTCTTAATGAATATACTGTGTTCCAGTACTTCTGAGGATTGTACTCCTCCTGGCACATATACATTGAGAAACTATCCTTGTCATCAAACTGAGGTGAGTATGGCTGCTCTTGCCTATTTCTGTACCACCATACAATACCAAAAACAATGGCTGAAATCACCACAATCAGGATGATGACAACTATAGCGATGACAAGTCCTGTATTGGTGTCTTCCCTCTTCTCGACTGGGACTAGGACTGGTGCTATTGGTGGGCTAGCCTTTATTGGACTCTGTATCTTATTAAAATTAAATTTACATATTCCGTCTATGTCACTTATGACAACATATGAAATATCATACAAATGGTCCTTGGTCAGTGGATAGTTTTTGATTCCACC
>JAECUM010046622.1:0-12205 GCA_016617855.1 Megalonaias nervosa | reverse complement strand
GAGAGAGAGAGAGAGAGAGAGAGAGAGAGAGAGAGAGAGAGAGAGAGAGAGAGAGAGATAAGAATTTTTGACAATTTATTCTATGTGAGAAAAGAGAATCTGGACCACTTGTTACTAAAAATAGTGTCTGATTGATCACTTGCGTTATTGAAAACACACGTTTTCAAAACGATATAGACGAAACTGCAGTTTTGCAGTTTTTTAAGAAAATATGTTGATCCCTTCCTAAAATAGTGTAATAAAGCACTCGTTGCAAAGGAGATATGTAACGAATATGAGTATTATTTGATATCTACTGGCATAAAATTAAAAAATGTCAGCGCCGTCGAGCTTCTTCGTTTTCTTAACAATTACATTCATACATTATTATTATTATTATTATTATTATTATTATTATTATTATTATTTGACACACTGTAATCGTATCATGAACTGACGTCTGTACCATCAGGGCGGATAAAATTTCTATCCTAGAAATCTGAGATAATATTTATCCGATCATAATAGTTTCCTCCAACTCCATTTAATTGTTGATCTAACTAAATTCTTCCCTTTCAGGTTAATTTTGATGAATAGAAAAACTGGCATTTATTTCTATTATCGATTTATTATTCGCGCAAAAATGCACAGTTCACATTTTAGAAAAGAGAACATATAAAAAGCCTCTAAACTGTTCCAATTAAAACCGGTCTTAGATCATTACATGGAAAATTTCCTTCCGCATGGGAATATAGGCGCTGGGCCGCTAAAATGTTAGTACTAAAATCTTTTGATGACAGTATATTTATTATTAATAGCATTTTTTTGTATTGAATCGTGCACCGAATAGAAGAATATATTAGTGGAAACTACTAGTCTACAATTGAAGTTAGCTTAAGGCAACATCCAGACTATTTGTTTTCATTCAGCAATTTGTCCCAATAAGCCGATGTGTTAACCTCTGTTTACCTCATTTCCTGCGCCTGTATATGTTCCTTATGGAGCGGATATACTTCTTCACACACACACACACACACACACACACACACACACACACACACACACACACACACATCGGATCTAACCTTTTCGAATTTTAATTCATTGAAGAAAGAAAAGTGTCTGGACCTTTTGAAAGTCAAAGAAAAGTGTCTGGACCTTTTGAAAGTCATGCCGGAAGAAAACAACATATAACATTACAAAAGCCCTAAAAGGACATATATTCCAAGATATAGGCTTCCGTATAGGATCCTAAGTTAATAAGCATGCAGAATTAAGAGACAGTGCTTACTGCAGAATGAACATGAACAAAACTAGTGGGGTTCAGAAAGAGTTCTCTAAAAATTACACACTTTGTATTGATAACAATACCGAAAAACCAGAAAGATACATTTCATGGCATTGTCATGGTTGCTAATTGAATTGCTTTATTTACACTTGGGTGTTAAAAAAGAGGAGTTAGTCAAGATATGAAACCGGACAATACTAATTAGACTAAAACCTGAATCTTTCATTTTCGTCTATTTTCATTATAAAAATCATCACATGAAGGGTCTATTTTCATCACACATGACATTAAATTAATCGTCTATTTTCATCATACAAATAATTAGATTAATTTTTGCTGAAGAAGTAAATATAACAAAGATGACTGTTCATAAACTTCACAGTTGATTATCTTAAGGAATAATAGTTTCAAATTGATATGTCTTGAATCAAGTTTTCATAGGCCTCTCAATGTCATTAACTGTACAACTAACAAATTTAAGAAAATATTTAGTAATGCTATACATAGCTGAGGCAATTAACTTTTGATGCATACACACTTTCCTGATGCACACGTAGCCTGACCCAAACTGTCGAATCTGAGACATTCGGAAACATTGGAACTGCATAAGCTCTCTTGCTTGCATCTTATCTAACTGTTAAGGAAAATCGCTTTTTGAAGTGTTTCTACGTTATCAAGAGACATATGATATTCTGCATAGGTATACAATTAAGGACAGGATTTTCTGTGAGCAGTATCAAGTAACAAATACCAAAGTAAATATTATATCTTGTCATCTGAATAAACAAATAAAGGATTCAGATGAAGTATAAACCGAAGTCATTACAAACAAGCAGACGATCAAAACTTATGAAAACAATCAGCTACAACGTGTCACATCGATTATGAGTCTGCAACGGGACTGTCCTTTGGAGAAATCTAGAGGGATAAAACATACACCAAAACATCATGTTGTACTGCATATCAAGGTAAAACCTGTTTTCTGATTCAAAGAAAAGCAACATCTTATTTACTCAAACAAGTCTAATTCATCGCAATATTTGTTCAAAACCATAGATAAAATGCTAAAGAGATCTAGTCATGTCACCAGCATCGCAAACATCAAATGCTTTCAATGTAATATATTCACTTTAAAGAAGCAAGTGATTATGTGTTCTGTACAGAAAAGAAAGTTAAAAGATCTTTGATTTTGTAGAAGAACCTCGATCCAAGTTTGCTCGTATTTTTCTTAATACCTTATAACTTTGAAATCTCATGTTTTTCTAATTGTCCTGGTGGTCGAGTTTGGTATGCAATCTTAACGTTATCTGCTTCGTCCAATGCAAATACTGACAAACGTAATGACAAATTGTATGCTCGCTTTGGTTTATAAGAGAAGAAGTAAACATTTGATAAACAGAGTTCATTGTGTTCACAAATAATTGAGTCGATTCCCATTATAGCTTAAATTCAAACTTATCATAAAATATACTAATAAATGACGTAAAGAAGAGGTGATATTCGACCATCACAACAAACAACTTTCTAATTCGGCAGGTAAGTGAATTTAATGCCCAATCCAACAAGTACATATTGTACTTTATGCTGATATTGGACGCTGAATCAAAACTGACTTCTAGTTTGGTCGATATCGACAATGTTCTAGTCTGGCCGAGTTTGAAAACGTTCTAGTCTGGTCCATTTCGACGACTTTCTAGTTTTTGTTGTTTTTGCCAACGTTCTAGTCTGATGGATATCGACAACGTTTTAGTCTGGTCGACCTAGCAAATTATCTCTCGAACTCCTCATGCTATGGTTAACTATGGCATATACACAACTGACGTCAACCAAACCTTAAACATGTCAGTATTGAGTATTGTTATCAAAAATCATAAACATCGTTAAGTTAAAAACCCAGATTGGTTGGTGGTGGCGACTTGAATCATCGTCACCAGTCAGCCACGTTACTCAATAATGGAAATCTTCAGAGTAGAGTTCCTTTTGGAATCAGAGAGTTTAATTCATCTTTTCAAGAAAGCCATTTGTCTGGTCCATATATTTAAATGAATTATCTATATTTTGATCTGTAGAAGGAGTCACTTATTTTCATGATCAATGGCCAATTGACTCAGAAACTTGAGATTAATATAACAAAATACTGCACACTATATGATTTCAATGGAAAGTGAAATAAAATGATACATATTTGCTCTAAACATTACGTGATTGTATCTTATAATAAATCGATTATCAAAGAGTAACAAACTGCGAGGGACCACTAGATTTGAACTTTTTCTTAATGTATGGAAGTTATATTAGCACTCAGAAGCAACTTGTTGTCAAAAGAGGACGCCATATTGTTACTGGCCTAATTATGTGAAGGGGAATCACCGCCATAATCAAGATGTATATTCTATATGGCATTATTATATACTTGCTTTTTCTATGTATGTTTAGTGTACATACTGGAGAGTATCTTTAACACTGTCAGTATTTCTTACTGAATGTGTTAAGTGTGCTACTACAGTACTGAAATTTCGTGTAGTTAGATCTAAGTGTTAGGTTTACGTATATTTACATAGAGCACACAGTAACATTCTTAACTGAGCATTTCCAAGTCTAACTTTATTTTAATTTGATAACACATTATTAAATATCACACTGGTAAAAAATATTAAATCAAGGAAGTTAAAGTGTACGAGAACGAAAGTTGCAAGCAAGCTATTAGTGGGACGCAAGCTGCAATAAAAATGAAAGTTAAGTCGCGTATCGACAGCAGAGGGCGTCGTGATATCTAATTCGAATAGTGACCACAGGTCCAGTATATATTGTACATTCTAATCAGAAGGACTGATCTGTGGATTCCGGCCTTCTGTGTCGCGTCAGCAACGTGGAATCTGATGAACATACGACAATATAGAAGATTCTTTCTTCCAAATATTTGTTTTTTTAAAATAATTAATACTTTCTCTAATGGTGAGGAATCTAAGTAATGATTCTTCACCCTGACTGCAGTTTGCTTCGCTATGCATTCAATTTCTCAATACTCGTATCACTAGATTTCAACTACAGTGGTTGATGCTATCGACTTTTATCCTCAAGTCACTCATTTTACTATAGAACATCCTGATCATGTGATTCTGCTGTGCTAACAGTCTATAGCAGAATTTGTCAATGAATAAAGATGATATTTAATCAGTCGAAATATTATATTCCATATCTCATTCCACCCATGATCCAACCAGTTCGCTCATTTCATTCTGATTTTGATATTTAGCAAAAGATTTACATTGACAAAAATAATACATGCACTATTTTTGTGGAATTACATCGCACGCTTTAAATAAACCAATAACCTCTGTATGATTTAACTGGAAAATGTTCTAACATCAGAATATAAGTTATTCTTTCTGAACAAAGTATCAGTACCTGGACCATGAAAATATGAGTCATAAACTTTTCCGTGGACATTTAAGTATCTACAAGTAATAAAAGCAAGTCTTATTGCCGACATAGGAAGCAAAACGGAACAGATAACAATCGAGAACAAAACAATAGAAAAACCTAGACGGACTTGATAGCAAGATATAACTCAACAATATGTTCCATCTTTTATTACTCGACGGATCCATTTTATTCCCTCTACACTGATCAGGAAATCTCAGCGAAAAATGAGAGAGAGGGGAAAAAAACGAATGATTCAGTTATTCTCCGATGGACTACAATAGGATGCAATAACTATGGATTAGGAAACTTGGAATCAAGCAGCACATGTAAAATAATTTTCTGAATCAGATATACAAGGCTTCTGACTCTACCTAGCCAAATAGCAAACTTAAACAAAAACAAAACAAAAAAAGAAACTTGTAGCGATTGTAATAGTAATTAACTTAAAACTAAATTCAACTTTTGTCAGCTGAGAATGACAACCATTTATATCAGTTAAAAATTTCTTTTTCTTATTTTATTCTTCTTCTTAGTACGATGATAAAGAACTTAATAGTTGTAATAACTGAATTATTCACATATAATGGTTGGGATTGGGATCTCTATATTCCATCATTTCATTTGACTGATAATTTGTATCTCATTTATGTAGAAGTTGATGTAATCGTGTAAACCAGGTTTGTTAAACTGAGTACGCTGCAGATGTAAAAGACAAGAATGTCTTGGGTTAAAGACAAGAGGATATCAATTTCATGTTATTTCATCTGTTGTTGTTTTTTTCTTCATCCTTTTATGTATTTAATTTTCAAGAAATGAAGATTAAAGAACAAAAATTACAATTGCTTTGTTAACTGACAGAAATTAAAAATTAAAGTGAAAACTTAACGTATGCTTGAATTAAGCTATAATTCAAGAAATTCGAAAGTCATACGCAAATATAAATAAAACTCTATTGAAGAAAAAAAAAAAACCTGTTCTTGAACTACTCTAGTTTGGAGGTCAAACACAAATATAAATATGATTCCATGAATATAAGCTACGAGTTACATGAAAATCATTGATAAAGATGACTGTGTTTTCAAGCACCTTGACAGAGGAAACAAAAATAATTCCTTCTCATAACAACATGTCATGCTAGGATTTTATCAGATATAAAGGATAAAATGGTTTCCATCATGAACGCTTTCTCTTTTGTTCCATTCAAAGGACTAAATATATTGGCTACACACACTTATGACAAATTTAATCGCGTAAACCGGAATTAGTTTTGTCACATCAAATATTAACTCACTTAGAAATGATTCAATCGATGCAAATTACGCTTTAATAATAACACTCAAATAGAACACACACAAAACCTCAATACAAAAGTGTTATATCAATACAATAACAGGTCAGCTATTAAAGCCACCATTGACAGCAGATGAATGTTTTGTGCTTTACGTTATTTTAATTTGAATTATTATTATTTTAATTATTAAGCATCAGAAACTCGATTGTTTGTATAAATTCAAAATTACAGGTAACGTACACTACCTCCTTATGCATGCTCATCTCACGTGACTAAAAAATGGGGCGATATTTTATATGAACATGCTAGCGTGCAAGATAGTAAAGACAATGAATTTCAATATATTAAAGGCAATGAATTTCAATATATTATAGCGTGCAAGATAGTAAAGACAATGAATTTCAATATATTAAAGGCAAGGTTCTCTAGTAGAAGAGAGGTAATGGAATATAATATCGTATTGTCATATGTTTTTGGTAACCATTTTGTCAGCTCAGCTTTCGTTACTCTTGATTGCAATGTAACTTTAATCTGTCTTGCAGAAAAGTCTCATTTTGGTCATTTTTGGTTAATTCAAGTGAAATTAGTCAAAAGGATAATATGGAAATTACAAGGTAATTAACTCACTTAAGTACTACTTTCGACTCGTTTTCTCCATTTTCCAAACAAAGTAAAAACTAATGATAATATTGGCTGTAAATCGATATATGCTGGTGACTTTAAAACACAACATTAATTGTTAAGTTTTGTTGAATTAGTACAAAAGAGAACTTTATCAATCTTATAGATTAATTAAGCGTAAGAATATTTTAAAAAAACATAGTATTTCCTTTCAAAATATTGCATGCAGAATCACCCGAAAAAGCTCATTAAATGCACGTGAAATCTATATGATAAGAGGTGCAAAGAAATGAATGTCCCAATAAGAAACTTGGTGACACTCTTCAGAATATTGGTTGTTAGGATTCTTTTGAGACCTGATGGAACAGATCAGACATGTTAGATATAAACGTCGTCTGCGGCCTGGTGGAATAAAGTTGACGTGTTAAATATAACAATCTTCAGAGACCTGATAGAAGAGACTTATTAGATATATGAGGTCTTCTGGTGCCTGATAGAGACCTGAAAGCAGACTTGTTAGATATGTAAAGTCTTGAGGCCTGAAGATATATAAAGTCTTCTGAAACAAGATAGAGTAAATCAAACTTAAATATTTGGAGTCTTCTGAGGCCTGATAGAGGAAAGTGGACGTGAGCTGTCAATCCAGACTACGACTCGTATTGCATATTTAAGTCTAACATGAATAGGCAACATCAATAAATAAGATCAATAAATACTTCTGAAAGGCAACATTAAAGGTACTAGATGTGTATGAATTTGTGCAATCGATAATTTGTTACGCAGCAAACAGTATTATAAACCAGAATTTTATTCCAAAGTAATTTCCCCAATGGTTCAATGTCCAATGTATATTTATCAATCAGAATTTACGGCAGTGAAAATGTTACAGCTGTTTTCACTATTTAACTGCTAACTAACTCTAACTTCCAAAATATTGACGCAAAAGAGGATGTCGCTTGTACAATTTCTTGACTACTTCGTGGCAACTGGTCTGAGTGTTTTCTGATTACGAGACGTAGAAGAATAGTTTACATAAATGATGTTCACAAAGGCAACTGTGTTGGTGGAGAAATTCTAAAATGTCAAAAAAGAATTAGCATTGAGTTCAAATATATCAATACAAGTGGTGTGCAATCGTGGATGCTATGTTTCTGTGCCTACCATTGCAATAATAAGAATGTCAGTTTAAAAACAAAGTAATTTAATTGGCTTCCAGATTTTCTCAAAATTTTGATCTGTTGAATGAAAATAAATCCATACCTGACTTTAGCAAGTTTTCCTGTGTCATTATGGATGCATAAGAATAATGACAACAAAATGAATTTAAAACATACCAAACTTTATCATTTTAATATATGTCAATATAAATTGACTGTATTATTATTATTATTATTATTATTATTATTATTATTTGATAATTTCAACAAAATAGCGTTATTATTATTATTATTTATTATTATTATTATTATTATTATTATTGTTGTTGTTGTTGTTGTTGTTGTTGTCAATTTGATTAGTGTCCAAAGAATAGCCAACGGAACCTGTTGGGAAAAGCCAAATAGTAATTCAGACATAAAGACAACCTAAATTACGATCGCGAAATCAAGACCATTTTGAATTTTTTGCAATAATCATTTCAATAATTATTCATATTTGTAAATTCAGCATGCATGATGTGAATCACATTTCGTCTAAAGGTTGCAGTTTCCAATTTTTTTATACTATCTACCTACGTCATGTCTGGCATTTTCTCTGATAAGTCTGCTGTTTAAGGCAAATGAACACACGCAAATTAAAAAGACCTTTGCAATATGCAGAGGTCTGCCGTGTGATTGAAAGGGGGCAATCACATGGCTTTTATTTATATTGATTTTCTAGCTGGAGACCTGAATGTATGACGGTATGTAATATTAAAAAATGCAAAAATCACTGACGCACTAAGAAATACATACTCAACAGTAATTAAACAAACAAAACAAAACAAAACAAAAAAATAAATAAATAAAGAACACAAGGGTTCAAATGGAGTGATTTGTGAACAATTGATAGCTCGAATGTACACAAAATGTTTTTGTTTTTTGTTGTATGGTTTTATAAAATTCTTATCCTTCATAAAAAAAATTATGACAATGGCTTATTCACATATTTTAAATCTTGTCCGTTTCAGTATTCAATTGCGACAAATGGCTTATATACAAATTTAAACCTTGCCTTATTTCATGGCTTATCCCCTGATTTTAAATCCTGCCTTTTTACTTACTAATCTGCCAATAGAAATGCTTTTTTTCCTTGCCAAATTCAGTCATTGGCACTGTTGTTTTCGTTTGATCGGCAGAAAAACGCAAAGTATTCCTTTATCAAGAATTATTTCATTGACAACATATGAGATGGATGGGCACTGCACTTTCATACGCAAGAAAACGCAGAATAGGATTCAATTCCAATCACTTCTACTTATAACCGACTTAAACAACATCTAAATTTATCGCCATCAATGAGAATGAACTAAAAGACAGAGGGTATTAGTTACAAAAGGGAATTAAAAACTGAACTCAGGTATGACTAGCTTTCTTAGTTAATTATAACAAGAAAAACAACATTAACTATTTCAATAGATTCAGTAGGTTCATGGCAGCCATATCTGAAACTTTGAATCGACAATAGAAAACTACGGAATATTTTTAGCTCTGTTACCTGAAGACAACTTCATTTATACTCCAGTTCTTGAAACCTTTCAGGAGTTACTGGAACGTTTTCGAAACCGACGATAAGTGGTATAAATACATATCTATTTCTTCAAGTTGCTTTTCATGACTGTTCCAGTATTTTAGCGCATGATTATAATTAACATACGTTACTTTGAAAACTGGTAATCATTTTTTTTGATGTTCTTACATCAGAAACAAATTTGACACTACCAAATCTTGAAACTACATATCAATGATTTGTACTCAACAATATCGCCAGTATTCTGAGATATGTATTTGTTGGTGTGGATCAGGGTCGCACAATAACTATTTCGTTTCGTTGGCTAAGCATGTTTTCATCTTTGGTTTCTTTTTCTTAAAGTAAGATTTAGGCTTTAACGTCAGATTTTCGCCAGTGTTGGGACAGATGTATCCACATTTTACATTGAACTTCTTTCTAGATGGGGGAAACGGCTAGATAGTTCGTAGACATTACCTCGTCTGTTGCAGCTGTTGATTGGAATCAAATAGCCGATCATTTTTATGATCAAGAGTTAAATTCACCCACAAATTTCTAGATCGATTGAAACTATTTTAGTACAAAATAATATTAAAATTTCCCAATTAGGTTACATCAAAAATCTTTGCCACACAGAAGAAACCATCTAATTTCTATAGGGTGGGGCGGGGTAAGGGATGTTGGGTGGCTTGGGATTTTCATTCAAATCAGTATATATTAAAGATCGCATGCTATTAAAAATTAAATACTACTACTACTACTACTACTACTACTAATAATAATAATAATAATAATAAGAAGAAGAAGAAGAAGAAGAAGAAAAAGAACAAGAACAAGACGAAGATGAAGATGAAGATGATGATGATTGGATTTTTCAATTTAGCTGTCCCTGACAGTCAGGAGAATGTAGGAGACCATATTATATTCCCCTTCGTGCACTTGACACTCGAACTGCATCAATCTTATGATAATAATTTATTACAGAAATAGGAAGATGTTGGTGGTGGTGATGAAAAAGAAAATCTGCCATATTGATAACAAGTAATTTGTTGAAAACTCTTAAATGTACCAAAATTATTTAGCTGTGTTTTTCACATTTTTTGCAAATACAAGGTAACGTTTGAGTTGCAAATACAAGGTAACGTTTGAGCTGTATCACCGTGAGTTGAGGTTCTTTAACAAACAACTAATATTTTTTTTGTGTGTGTGTGGTATGTGGTTTCTTTATTTGAAGATTTCATTTAAGTACTACCTTCTCCGTAAGACAGATGGCCTAGTTTGTTATTTCCGGTGCTTGCACAAAAGGCAAATATTTTTATTGGTTTTCTTTCCTTTTACTACCCAGTTTATAGCAAAGAAGTGAAGAGGCTTTTGTGAAATTTAATAATTTATTTTAGCAATTGAGTGGTGGAGTTGCTTTACACGCCAAAGAGAAATTTTCGTTCAAATTACACTATAATATCTTCATATTAAAAATACTGTCATGTGCAAGAAAATATTTTCTTTGTTAGCTTTTATCCATTAAACAGTGAACATTGGAAAAGGAATTTGTAACTTTTAAAAATGAAGGCATGATATACACATTGCACCACAATATTGTTTATGATATGTCTATCTTAAATATTGGTTAGTCAACTAGCGGAAGTTGAAATTCACCACGAAAGGGCAGTGTGTGTGTGTGTGTGCGTGTGTGTGTGTGATTTGGATTTTTAACGTAGCTTTAGCTATTTTTTCAGTCATATCGCTACAATGTCTCCTGCGTGGCAGTTTATAGTGATGTCTAATGCTGAGCACCAAGCGAGGGAGATGCAAGAACCATTTTGATGTATTTCATATGACGTGGCCGCGGTTCGAACCCACGACCTCCCGCTTTTGAGGCGGACGCTCTAATCACTTAGGATACCGAAGCGGCCAAATATGACTAAAATACTATGGGTATTTAGAAAAGTCTGAATATTAGCTCCGTGTAGAATAAAGTTTTTTTTATTAATGAGCAGAACGTCGGTGCAACCCCCACCCCCCAAATATTTCCATGCATCTTTACACATTTTCTCAGTATTCAGTTTTTGGTATGTTGTTCATACAACTTCATACCACAAGGCAGCTTTCATATCGTATCCTTCTCATCAAGTCACTGATAACGAGTTGAGCCAAAAATCACTTGGAATAAAACCAGGACTCTATGAAGGATGTAGAAAAGTTTGGATGTTGTGCTGTCATGACTGATTTATGCACCGGTGCGTTGTCTTGAAATACATGGTACCTTCGGTACTGGTATACAGACGGTAGTATTCAACAACATATTATCTACACTTTGGAGGTATACAAATTTCCAGTCACACCTCGTCATTCACAGGTGCCTAGAGCATGTGGCATTTTGCATCGAAAAATAATGTGTATAAAGGTCTTTCGAGTCCTACTACACTGAATGATTAGTAAGTCTCTAGTCTTTATCTCCTATAAAGAACACCCCAAAACATTATTTTCTCTTGAGACTGGTTCGAAAAAGGAAATACAAGTTTCATCACCTTTAACAATCTCATTCATATGTCTCTGGTCAAATGATTCTTCCGTATATTAAAAAGAGCTGACGAATTAATACCCGTGATAATAGAAATATCTACCAATGTGTATCGAGCTTCTTCATCAGTTTCTCCCTTCACAGCAGCCAGTTGCCGCTCAACAATCGCAGACAACGGTCATCCAGAACGTGGGTTATCTTCATGAATTCGGAGCCATCTTTAAAATGATGAAACCACCTCAGTATTTTAGTATACGCCAGGAGAAAACATCCGTAAACTTTATTATTATCGGCCTTGATATTCGTCTGAGAGTACCCCAAGAGAATCCTGATTTTACATTATTTTCTTTGCCCAGTAATAAAAATGTTCTTC
>JAECUM010046621.1:0-18690 GCA_016617855.1 Megalonaias nervosa | reverse complement strand
ATACGTACCAATAGTGCAAAGGCTCACGTATGTTCAGGAAAGAAAGTATGTCACATTTGTCACCAAATCGTAGACTTGGAACACAAATGCTACATTAAAAAATGCCAACCCTAACAGGAGGAGGAAGAAGATGACCAGAAGAAAGGCAAGAGACCGGTAGTCACATTCCTAATCTCTGCGTGGCTTATCGAGTGTGAGAGAAGTGCATCCAAGAACATATCCTTAGTCATTGCCCTCACTGCAGCAAGATTCCGGGAGGACGTGAAAATACCTTTCGGGGACAAAACACGCTGGCAGATTTCGCCTAATGGATCTTCGATTCCATCGACGAGACGAAGATGTGTGTATAGTTTGTTGGTTACACTCTCACTGGAAAAATGTACGTGACTGTAAAAGTCTGGGTTTCGAGTCTTGGACGAAAGAAATGTCTTATGTTGCCCAAGATTTGTGTTATGCATTCAAAGGAAAAAGAGAACTTAAAGTATCAAGTTAAAAAGGTAACGTTTAAACCTGTGCAAGAAACAGTGCCAGAAGATGAACCCGACACCGAGGAAAACCTCTCCATTCAGGACAGGACCATCATTGACAAGGACATATCGAAAGGCCTCTGTGACTGGGCCAAGTGTAGAGCCTCTAAGAATATTACAACCTGTCCCTAAGACACCACACCTTTGTCACCAAAACTGTTGTACAGTGACTTGTTTATATTCTACTTCGATTGTTTTGATGTGTATTTTATCGATGTACCTAACCATTTGTCTTTTATGTATTTTTGTCTTTCATGTTCAATTTTAAAAATGTTTTGAAATATACCTGTCCTGAAAAAAAATATAAAAACTCTTGTCTTGTCTGTCTTCGTGTCAAAAGTGACATCCCCTGCACTATGGCTACCTCTGATGTCTCTGCTCCGTCATCCTTCACTTTCAAAGTCATAATCGAAAACTCAGATCGTGCTAGTTGGGAGGCGTTGTGTCTTCGCGATCCCTTTTACATGTTAATTGCTGGACCGAGCGGTTCAGGTAAAACCGAATTTGTCAAATGTTTGATCGAACATAAACATCATTTGATTGATCGTCCACATCAACGTATCGTGTGGTGTTACAAAGAGTGGCAATCGGCGTACATCCTCCTGCGAGAAAGTCAAGGCAATTCGATTGTGTCTGTGGAAGGCATTCCTGGCGAAGACGACGGGATCGTGTTTGACCCTAGTCAAACCCATTTCGTCATCTTCGATGACATGTTAGGAGAAGACGAAGAAGAACTTAAACTGTGGTTTATGCGCAAAAGGGCATCATCGTAATGTCAGTGTCATTTCCATCACCCAAAAATTGTTTCAACAAAGTAAAGACCATCGCACCATTACTCTCAATGCTCATTACGTGGTCTTGTTTAAAAGCCCTAGAGATAAATCGCAAGTGCAAGTCTTAGCCAAACAGTTAGGAACTCCTTGGCTGACACATGCATACTACGATGCCACTCAAGCCCCACACGCCTATTTACTCCTGGATTTAAAACCCACTATCCCCGATTATTTGCAAAATGTCGTATCCATCTGTATCACCACTGGTGCCAAGACGGAGAGCCTGTCGTGTACACGTCCCAAATGACTTAACAAAAATAAATCTATAAAACCCTCGGTCACTTTTGGTCTGTAGCACACATCGTCTACATCACATCCCTTCAGTCTCATCTTCCGGTCAAATTGGTTCGAGCCTTGTACGGCATCAGTAAAGAAAAAAGATCCACAATTACGTGCTCGTGTCTTAGAAGCCAGCCTCAGAGAAATCTTACGATGGTTTACGGTGACAGCACGTAAATTATTGCAAGGCATTATTCACATTCCACATCAAACCAAACGTTTATTTGACAGAAACAAAGTAGCATTGACGCAATTGCAGATCCCCGCATCGACACTCAAACCAAAAAGCAATCATTTTGAAACCTGAAGGTAGCTGTTCTCTAGGAGGTGTCATCATTCGCTACCTCTTAAAATGGGATCCCAATGCCTTCAAAGTCATCCCCAGGCAAAAGTCACTGCCCGACCAAAACATACCTAGAAGAAAAAGAGCAGTGGTGTCAAGACTAGGTCACAGCCCCAGGAAAAGAAAAGGCCCTAGAAAAAGAAAAAGAAAAGGCCCCAGAAAAGACCCCAGAAAACAACTTCTTCCCGCAAGAGAGGCACTTCGGCCAGGGCGCAACCTTACATCCTAAAACCACGAGCTGCAGCGACGGTGACCGCGTCTCCAGTAGCCTTAGGTTCTTCCACTTCCCCGTTGCTAGCAATGCCAGTCAAACCCAATTTGGCACCCGTTCTTCCCCATTTGATGAAAACAATGGGAACCCGTGTTTCCAGGAACTTCTCCTCCAGCGGCGACACCCTCCACCTCTTTAGTCGCTGCGGCAGCTGCTAACAAAGTACCCACCCCCAAAATCAAAGTCCAAGAGAAATCAGATATGTTACAGAGTTTACTGGATTTATCGCAGCAAGAACTGTCCCTATTTAGTCCTATGCAAAACCCTCCACGACACGTAATGCATGTCATTAAGTTGATACAACATGGAGACAATCAGTGACGACACATTCCACTATAAGAAAATACCCGGGCAAGCGATGGGTATCAGTGTTTTTTGTGCTCCTGAATGCCAAAAGATGTCATCTAAAAGAAGTGCACATCACCACCATCTTCGTTCTCCTGTCCAAAAAGGAAAAGGAAAGAGAAAAGGACAGTCTCGTCGCCAAGCAACGACGTCTACCCGAGGAAAGACCCCATCGTCCAAAAAAATAAAAAAGAGAAAAAAAAAAAAAAAAAAAAAATGTTTGCCGCTGGAATGGTAGAACATATATTCAAACAGTTTGGTTTTCCAAACGTTATCCAAAATTACACCCAACAAAGAAGGGAAAAGGACGTATGTCAAGTAATCGACGTAAGTATATTTTGAGTGTGCCCCGGAACAAACAAAGCTGTCACCCCCAGAAGCCATCCCTCTTCTATCCCCAAAGGAAAGAAAAGGAAAAGACTGCCTCCTCTTTTAAAATTGGGACGTGTTGTGCGTCCTGTCCAAAGCCCCTCCACCCATGCGAAAACAAATCATTCGAATGTTGTCTGAATGACTTGAAAGGAACGATACCTTTGTCTCAACATCAGAAAGAATGCTTAGCCACGCATCGCCACGTTCTTCGCCAAATGGTCCAAAAGAAACTACCCGTCCATCAAAAGAAAAACATGTTGGTACAACGCGGAGGATTTGTACACCTGTTGTAGCACCCATACTATAAGCCACATTGGCACCACTGATTACAAGACTTGTGGGAGTTACTGCTTCACAAATGGCTCGAAGATACAATAGGATCAAGAAGATTAAAGGGGTCTCTGGGGTGAAAAGATCTCAGACCTATGGAATCTGATGGAAGGACGAAAACTTTTTCTGCCAAATCTGTGTACTGCATTGTGTCATCGTTGCTACCATTGCCAATTTGAGTTTGCAACAAGAAGACAAACAACTGTGGACTATTTTACTGAGCAGTTGCGTCGGTTACCTTCTACCCAATCCTTCCCCGCAATGCTCTAACGGAAGTCTTGCGCCCAACGTCAGACACCCTACCAACAGTCACAATAACAGCAACAACAACAATCCTCTTTTAGACACACCTCTGACCTCCAGTGACCCCTCGGACAGCAGAACTCTGGAATTATGAATAAACAATTTTACTTAACTTTACCCATTGACAGTTCCATGGATGTATTTCCCACAATACTTTGTGCGATTTCAAGGCCAAATTACCTCAGGCCATCCAACTGGATCACGAATCCCATTGGGAGGTGGCTTTGGTCGAAATGATTCACCCTACACAAATCAGAAATATCATTGAAAATCAAAACACTTTTGAGGTCGAAGTTCTGAACGAACAAGTGCCAAAATACTCGAAAGAAACGAAACTGTAGATACCTCTATGAAACGACCAGTGTCCTACGATTCTCCACGGTACATCTATATGTTGAAAATTCCTGCAGGCTATTATTTTAGTAGTCAATATCTGGTGGACACGATTGCTGCCAAATTCAATACCGTGTTTGGCAAAGACTTGGAAAAAGCCAGACGAAGTGTCACCCTCGAGTACCATAAAGTGGTTCGTCGCCTACTCATGAAATTTTCGGATGCCAAAACGTTGTCCATTACATTTTGTCCTGAATTGTTTGACATTTTGAGTGGAGACCTCAAGATGGTCAAGGCTAACAACATACCTCCCATCGCCAACAACTTGACTTTTGAGAAGTTTTTTTCGATTCCCTGTAGAACTGAACCAAGGATTAAATGTGATCTTTGTGTACTCCGAAGTGGTGGAGTACAACGTGGTAGGACACACATCCGTACCGTTACTGCGAGTCATTCCTTTCAAAGTGGAATCTGCTACGACCAATGACGAGGA
This sequence comes from Megalonaias nervosa, assembly GCA_016617855.1. Classification (NCBI taxonomy): domain Eukaryota; kingdom Metazoa; phylum Mollusca; class Bivalvia; order Unionida; family Unionidae; genus Megalonaias; species Megalonaias nervosa. Next base: position 14,261 of record JAECUM010046621.1, on the reverse strand, counting down.
AGGTGTAAACACCTATCAGGTTCACAGCGAATTTGTACATCCTCATTATTTACCCGTCAGTAAGTCGTATTTCAAGATTGTCAACATGGCTATAAAAGGAGATCTGGGACAATATATTGCATTCTCCAAAGGGAAAGTTACGGTGAAAATCCATGTTCGAAAACGATTTTCTAACGACTTGTAAGTCATGTATCCAGTGTACCGAGGAGTCGCTCGACAGCGAGGACATGGTTTAGGAGATATGATGAAGTCGGCTTTTCGTTCGGTGTTCATTTTGAAACCAATGGTGACAAGAGGATTACACACCTCGAAAGATGCCGCTTTGACGCAAGGCAAAGAATTTCTCCAAAATGTCATCATCGACAAACCAAATCCCAAAGAAGCCTTCTTGAGAGCAGATAAAAATGTCTTGCTTCAAACTGGCAAAGACATTTTGGGCCGATGAGAAACTCCTATAATGCCCTGGACGCTGCCGAGTCAGGCATTCCTCCTTCACTGACGCCACAGGAAGGACAGGACAAAAAGAGACGATGAAGATACCCCTCCAGAGGAATTCACACCTCCAGAGCTAGAAAGACCAAGAAAAGAAGAACCATCCGAGAATTAAACGTTTTTGTCCATTAAACAGTGAGAACAAAATGATCCACCGAGAGGCTTGCGAATGTTCCAAGTCAGAACTGGATCTGTTTGCCATGCCACCCACTATGATGACGATGCAATAATCGCAATGGGTAGAATTTCATCCAATCTCCTCTCTGACGATCTCAGCCCCCATTGAATTTGAAATCAAAGGACGGCTTGAACATTACATCGATGTGAATAGTAGTTACTTGTATCTGAAACTCAAAGTGATCAAAACGGACTACACCAATCCAGGAGCCGATGCTAGAGTAGCTCCCATCAAAATTATCATGCATTCCTTGTGCAGCGAAGTGGATTTGTACTTGAATAACAAACTAGTCAGCAGCAGCATGGATACTTACCCTTACCAAGCGTACCTGGAAAATCTTTTGACGTACGGAAAAGATGCCAAGAGCACTCATCTGGATACTTGCATGGTTTGGAAACCTGACACAGCAGGCGAGGACAAGTTTACCGACACAGTCCTAACAGCAGTTGACGGTCCTCCCAATGTGGGATTTAACGACGGTCGAAAGAAAATACTACAAGGACGTAGTTTAGAACTGATGGATTGCTTGCATTTGGACATGTGGTTGCAAGACAAGTATTTTCAGAACTTCGTGGATATCCGCTTGAGACTGAATCGTAGCATTGCCGTTTTCCATTTGATGGCCAATGTCACCAAGTGTGCCTATAAACGCTTCGTTTCTCTAGTTTGTAAGATAGTGTGTGTGTGCGTGTGTGTGTGTGTGTGTGTGTGTGTGTGTCTGTAAGTAAAAATATAAGTGTGCCTACAAACACTTCGTTTCTCTGACTTGTAAGATAGAGTGTGCTTTTTATATGTATGAGTAATAATAAAGTGTGTTTGTAGGTAAAAAAGTGAACGTGAGTGTTTCTTTGAGGTCCGGTCGTTCCATATTTTTTGGTTATGATATGGGTATTGTTAGTTTGCGTAAGGGGGTGTTTTCCTTCACGTCCGAGCTTCAGGCATATAAAGCATAGCGTTCGTCAGTCTGGCTACCCATCGTTGACTCTTCAACATTCAAAAATGAGCAGAATAGCCAAACTGATTGAGTTTCAGATGCACATGGAGTATGCCAAGCGAATCCTGGATGAGCTGGCCATGGATGCCATAGAAGAAAGTACCAGGCGTGAAGAAGAGGAGGAGAAGAAGAAAAAAGAAGAGAAGAGTACAATCCTTCCTCACCTGATGCTAAGACAGTGCTGTGAAGTGAAACCCATGGTGAGGACACCTCCACAGCTCCAAGCACCACTACCACCAATATTACCAGCACCAAGACCTGTGGTTCCCCAGACAGAAAATTGGGAAGAAGAACTGGAGAGGCAGAGACAAGAATGGAAGCCTCAGCCAACACAGCATCCATGGGTACAGAATAGAAGAAGGAGGCAAGAACAAGTCTTCACTATCCCTCAAACGGAGGAATGGGATAGCGAAGCCATTCAAGTGCCTCCGCACTCCCAACGAGACACATCAACTGAGAACAAGATTGGAGTCGGCGATGTTTCTGTGGTGCCCGGCCTGGGAGTTGTCACCATTAACCAGGTGCATCTGAAGATAAAAACCCCAGCCCTTCTCAGGGCTAACCAGATCTCTAGAAAAGTGAGACTGATCAAGTTGCCAATCATATAATTTTGTGTGTATGTGTATGTGTGTGTGTTTGTGTCTGTGTGCGTGCGCGTACGTTTGTGTATGTGTGTGTGTCTTTTTTCCCTTAACAAACCCCTTGTCCCTACACTCATGAGTGTTTGTTTTGTGTTAATGTGAAGTAGTATCACTATAACACTAACTCCATTGCTGATGTGATTGCATGTAATGGTGTGTTTTGTACATAAAAAATTTACTTCTCCACAGGTAGCAAATGACCCGGCGGTGATAGAGGAACTGTTGGTGAAAGCTGAGTATGTATGTTACAGTCCCCATAGAGTTAGATGGAAATTAATAATTTGAAGAAGGCAAAGGACAGACTGAGAGAGCTGATCGAACAGGAAAATGAAGAAAAGGAGGATCTGGAGAAAAAAGAAGAGATAAGAAGATATAATGCTAAGGTAATACAAGCGGAACAGCCTCAAAGAGAAAAGAAGAGGAGATAGAAGAGAAGGAAGAGGAGGATCAAACGGAGAAGGAAAAGAAGAATGTAGTGGAGAAAATAAGATGTTGGTGGAACAGAAGAAGAGAGGAGACAAAATAGAAGAAAGTGTAAAGGCCCTTTTCAGGGCCACTCCAATACCTATAAAAGATATCTATTCTCTCTTGTCTAAAACATTTTAGTCGATCTTTTGTGTTTTTGTGTAGATTTATGTTCATTAATCTATGTTTGTGAAATATGTCTATGTCTCTGTCTATGTCCCTGTCTATGTCTCTAACCCTGTCTCTAACCACGCCTCTATGTCTATGTCTCTATTTGTCTCTAGAGTAATGCGTATTCAGGTCAACCCCTTGCCACACTGTTCCGCCCGATTGAGGTCAGCCATTTGCAACATTGTTGCCAGTGTCCAGTACCGTGACGTCAATTCCATTGTCCCTAGACAATCCCAATCCACTGTCGATATACATTCCTTATGTTAAATTCCCCATGTTAAAATCACATTGTCCGCAGAGTACACAAGACCAATTGTCCCTAGGGTATCGCCATTCACTACTCACGTAGGTTACCCTGTTCATCAAATGTTATACCTATTGCTTTTACGTAGCTTGTTACGTCGCATTAGGCGTTATTTTGCCTTTACCATATGGATCACGAAAAATTATTTTTTATCAAGTTATTTTAAGTCTCATTCTACTGACTTGATCTATGATTTATAAAACAATGAAAATGTATCATTTTACATAATATGCATTAACCTGATCCATAAATTATAACACACTGAAATGTAGCACTTTACATTATATGTAGCAAACGTGAGATCAAATTATTTATTAATGGCATTCTTTTCACAACATTCGCTTCTGTGTCTTGTAACTTTATGTTCCATTCCGGGGTTTTGCGGGATTTTTTTTGTAGTTTTTTTTACAGGGCTCAAAATTTAATGAAAAGTCTTTTCCTGTTTTTCACAACTAGGAATCCATGCCTTTAAAAGTAAATACATGTATATATCCTATTGGAGGTTTAAATAAAATATAATTTCTCGTGTTTCAAATCATAGTGATGACAATTAATTTGGGTTTCCGAATACATTGCAGGACATACTTTTGACATGCATCTTGTAGGCGATTGTTACTTCTGTACGGACGCCTATCGCAACTTTTGAACTTAAGCGGCAAATTTGTAAATAAAATACAATACAAAACCCCAACAAAACAAACCCCCAAAATTATGACATGTTTGATTTTTAATTTAATTTTTTATTACATCTTTTAATGTCATAAATACGCTATAGGAAATGATAATGCCAAGACTGTCTCTGCTTTTATAAGACACAAAGTTCTCTTTGCTCTTTCCCCAATAAAAAGAAGTTGTCAGTTTTCTCATGTCTCATATATCATGAAGGAAGGCTTTTGTCTGTTGTTGTTTTGAAGAAATAGAGGTGTATAGTAACGGTAGTGAAATAAATTGATCTTCCAAGTCATGCCCCTCTTAATGCTTTAGTAATGGAATAAATAGATGGGACAAATACACAATGGGAAATAAATACTATGCATCTTACAACATTTTAATTTGTAAAATTTGAATAGATTACAAGTTACACCATAGTTTAAACATGTTTCTCTTCTCCGTTATGGCAGGAAGGAAAGATACGGATTGATTCATGTCAGACAAAATAATTTAATATGTGAATAGTATCGATGAAATGAGTGAATAATTTCCAAATTATAACTATATCCAGAGGCAACTGACGCCCCTGCAAATAGTATATCTAAAGATATCACTGATATTCAATATGCACAACATGTTTTCCGTGTCAAACACGGCATCCAGTGTTTACAGTTTTATTTAAAAATGTAACATGTCCTAGGTTTTGTCAATACAGTACACAAATTCATAGCAAAGTCGGTTTCAGTCTATTGAGTTCTTCAGAAGTTTATGTGTAGCCATGGAATTCGTGACAGACTTCTAAGACAAACAATGGATGTTATTGCTATGTATATTTAATTTGCATTGCTTGCTTGTTAGGTTTTTGTAATTTCATTATCTACTATTTGTAAGATAACATTGCATGCTGGACTTAACCTTGTCCAAAAATCGAGTTAATTCTTTACGTGACCTAAATAATTGATTTTTTAATTATTATTATTATTCTGTAAACAACTAATACATAGCAAATAGTTTCCTATGAGTATGGGTGTCATATTAGGATCATTATTAATAGAAGTAAACATATTCATTTGGATCTGGGTCTAGTTTATTGAAATTCCCCTATTAATATACCTGACCTACCCGATGCATTCCACATTCTACATTACAATGTTAGTAACAGACATTCTAAATATAACTAAGAATTTATTTTGTCAACATTCGGAATCTTCTTGGAGGTTCTTTTCCATTAGGTAATGGGTTTTTCGTTTTGGAAAATGCTAATTGTAACCTGAGGTCAAGTAGTGGACTATATGATCTTCTTTTTCTATAAATTATTTATTTGAACTTTAAGATCTTAGCTAAATCAATTGTATTATTGTTGTGTCCAGTAATTTATTGGAGCTGAAAGTGTATTCATTCAATTTTTTTTTTCTCACTGGAAATACAAAGTGCTTTTAAAAAAATAACGTTATTTTGGAAATAGAGTTTTGAATTTATAGTAACTTTTAAATAAGGATATATTCTTGGAATGTATTATTGTGATCCAACAAAAAACTGTTGGCACAACACCATAACACGGGCCAACATAGGGACATCAACACTTCCATCGTTGAATTAAATTTGGATTTCCACTTAAGTTTATTAAGAACTTAAATCATTAAATTAAATCATAGGAGTTATGTCTGTAATGCTATGATTATTTGGTTTATAATTTCCTTTCTTTAACATTTTCACTTTGTATTAGACTATGAAAGAAACCATTTGTTTAATCTTACAAAGCTTGTGGCTTCTCACTCTTTTCTACTACCTATTTTAAGACCATAGAGTCGTGATAGTTATTCATTAAAATTTAAAGGTAACTTTAATGAAACTCCTACTCAGTATAAACTTTTGTGGAAGTTTTGGTTTCAGTCTATGAAGTCTTGTAAAAAAAAAAATTCTGCAACATGAATCAATGACGCAAGTGAAAACTTTTCAGTTAATAAAAAGTCGTAACTGATCGAAATACTAGTAGACCAAGTTGGACTTGGGCTACATTTTATCGATATAAATTCTAATACAAAAAAAATATTTAAAATCATTGACAGAAGCAAATAAAATTAAGGATGCAATAGTAAATGTGTATGACATGCAAGGTCGGTAACTTTGCCAAACTTTGAAATAGATGACACTTGAATTTTGACTATTTTCTTCTACTATGAAGCCCTGAACAAATGAAACAATTTTCGTTCAAGATGTACTCATTCTGAGAAGGTGAACTCAAAGGTTTAAGGCGAGAACAACTCAAGGTTTAGATTTGTTTCTACTTATTCCTCCAAATAAGACATTTACTACAATAACTGGGACTTAAACTGCCATGTCATTTATAAACATGCGCTAGAAGGTTTAACATCTTACCGGTGGAGTTCCCCCAGTTGACGTTATTAAGCTCACGCATGTATCAATGTGTTCACATATTTTATGACGGCTGTAAGTAATTGTAGTTGCTTTTTAAGAAGCAATATCTCTTAGTCTAGTGATCATACACGCTTCTAATCTTCAAAAACTGACTTGTACGTGTAGATTATTGAGTTTTCAGTTTGGCATTCTGGTCTGTCTTTGATGTAGACGTGCACCTTCTTGATGTGTGCAGTTTGCTGAAGATAATTCCATGCCTACGCGATAATTACACAATGCACTCATAGCAAAGGGAGCAAAGAAAGCGAATATTGCAAGAACTTTTGAAAGAACACATGCGCAAATATGCTAACAATAAAGTATATAATATCGGTCTATTTATCACCTACTAGACAGCTAAGACTGTGCACTGAGTTATCGGCGTGTAGTCCCTACAAATAAGAGATTTATCACTCATACCAGGCAGTTTATTGCATTCCCACCTACTAATGTGTTGCAGCAGCATCACAGAATCCGGCTAAATTGGGTCCCTTATTGAACATTTAAGCAATGATATGCCACTGTAGGAAAGTACACTTCAAACAGAAAATCAAATGACAAGATTCGAATCCGCGAAGTTGAATTGGTGGATCTGGCACATTAACCACTAATCACCGCGGCTCCTTTTAAAGATAAAGTACCACAAGTACTACGAAAAACAACCTCCTTCCCGTTATCTTGAGCTAGTTACTTTAAGGACACGCGGTACAAATTGTATGGGAAAATGGGAACCAGCCTGGAAATGGGTAAACATAAAATAGAGTATATATGGGTTTGGCTGGCCAGGATTGATTAATAATGTAAGTTTCTTTTAGGAAAAAGAATCTTTTGGGAACTTATCCTAGTTGTAACTGAAATAAATTGAGACATTTCTTTATTGATGGAATTTCAGTCCTCTAACAGTCTTGGCTTGGAACATTCATTACTGAAATTAGCACCTGACTCTTTGGTGCGGAACTAAAAGCACGTTTTTTCAAACACATGTAGGTCCAGAAAATGCCGCGGCTCATATTCTTTTCTCTACACAGAAGCTGACATCCAGGTTTCATCTGTACTGATAAATATAGGTTTGATCATGAGCACTCAGAAATTTAAAGTTATTGAATTTTTAATATCATGGTTTTTGCATAGGTTTACTATGGGAAGTGAATTAGTGCCGTGAGTCCTTAAACTATTCCAGCCTCCCATCCCTCGTCAAGCCCATGAAGTGGAAAGACGTATTTCTACTCTCATTATCATCCGAGAGACAATAAATTTTAATTTTACTGGCCATCTAGGAAACAATTGATTCAAAGTACAATCTGAAAATCTATAGGTGGCAGGAGTTGTAATTGAATAGCAGTAGCAGTAATATACATTGAAGCAAACGCAGCAGCGGTAGTTGAAGCAGAAGCAGTAATTGGTTGTTCAGCTTATAGCAGAAAATAAGTACTGCTGTCAATTCTGCTACTTACACTACGACTACTACTAGTACTACTACTACTTTTTAACGTCGTTTCTGGTGTCAAGTCACTACATCTAATGCTACTACCAGTAATATTGTTAGCAGCAGTAGTGGTGGTGGTGGTGCAGATGCTCGTATTAGTAGTAGTAGTGGTGGTGGCGCCGATGGTTGTGTTAGTAGTAGTAGTGGTGGTGGTGGTGCCGATGGTCGTGTTAGCAGTAGTAGTGGTGGTGATGCCGATGGTTGTGTTAGTAGCAGTTGTGGTGGTGGTGCCGATGGTTGTGTTAGCAGTAGTGGTGGTGGTAATGCCGATGGTTGTGTTAGTAGCAGTAGTGGTGGTGGTGCCGATGGTTGTGTTAGTAGTAGTAGGTGCTGGAGTCCTACAGTAGTTGTTGCAGCAGTAAGAGAATATAAGAGTTTTCTACTTAGTCTTTGTATGAAAGTTTTTATTTCATGTCGTCCTTTTTCTTATTTACTGGGCAAGCTTGCTGGAAATTCACTCGAACATGAATTTACAGGACGACGGATGAGAGCTGAACAATGTTCTATTGTATATCGACCAGAAAGCGTATTCAGGGCTAAATGCAAGAAAAATTAAGTGTTGAAATTAGCGAGTGATTTGTCGATATTAGCCGTCATGACAGGGACATATTTTCAATATTATAACCTGAACAAAAGTCTGCATTTGTATCGTCCTGCCGCTAACACACTTTTTGTTATTACTGTTTTGCATTAACGAAAACCACTCACACACCTTGCTGAGGAGACAAAGATAGTTACTAAAACTGCTTAGCAGCTGAGGAAAAAACTTACTAAAAGACTTAGCAGCTAAATGGCAAACATATTTATTAAACGATTTAGCAGCTGAGGAGAAAACGTACTTACTAAATGACTGAGCAGCTAAGAAGAAACCGTACTTACTAAAACAAGTAGCAGCTGTGGAGAAAGCATACTTGCTAAGCAACTTAACAGATGAGGAGAAAATTTACTTCCTAAAATGGCGCATCCTCTTATTTATGATATTGACCTCCTGATTTAAAGGATCCATTGTATATAAATGTCTCATTCTGAATGCCATTCTGTTTAGTAACGGGACCCATTGTACAAAAATGTCTCATTTTGAATGACATTCTGTTTAGTACCTTAATAAGTGATGCAACTAATATCCATTAGAAATATCATTTGAGGCAATTACTTTCTCCGAGTATTCTTTAATGTATTTCCTCCATGATGGTATAAATACTTTCTACCTCTTATATTCGTAAAGAAGCCTTACATTTCGTAGATACATAACTAATGTAAAATTGAATGAACAGTATTTTCAACAAATTAGTCCATGAAGTAGATTAAAATTAAGCATATGTTGCTTATGAATGAAACCATACACAACAGGAATTTGTACTTGGATGGGATTTCTCCAAAGTAAATCAACCTTTAAAATCATATGTCTACTTCTAATGATATTTTGGTTTGAAAAGTAAGCCAGCCACGATAATAGAAGCCAATAAAGTAAGCATGCCATGATACTTGAGGCCATTAAAGTAAGCCAGCCACGATACTATAAGCCGATAAAGTAAGCCATCCACGATAATATAAGATAATAAACCAAGCCAGTGAAGATAATTCAAGCCAGTAATATAAGCCAGTCATGATAATATAAGGAAAAATAGATATCTATTCACTGGCGAAATATGGACATTGCAAACAATCTGCACAAATTTACTTGCAATATCGTGTATCAAATGAGAGAGAATGTTGCTTTCTTCATCAAAGCTGGATTATTTAACTCTAAGTGTAGAAATATTTATTTTCCAGTTATGACAACATACCTAAGTAATTTTGCATAAACTGAACCTTTCCCACCATATACCAATATCCTATACTCGAAAATACGTCTAATTCAAATATAAACTGTCATCAATGTCCTACACTCGTGAATACGTCTAATTCAAATATACACCGTCATCAATGTACTATACTCGAAAATACATCTAATTCCAATGTACACTGTATAGCTTTCGACGCATGCAAGAGTGACGTATGTATGTCTGATTCGCGATCAGCAAAATGACAATTGATCCTTACGATTTTGTCTATACGACGAATACCACACTCCAACAGTGGAATTAATGTTGAAAAGTTTATGGAGTTTGTATTCCACATACTTTGAGAAAGAACGTCGAACATATTGATTTATACGATATTGGAAGTCAGCATATGCAATTTTCCGTGTCGGAAAAGGGTTTCTGCATGGCAGTTTTGGCTGCTTTATCTGCCCTTTCCTTACCCATTATGCCATCGTGACTAGGCAGCCAAAAGTACAGAATACTTTTCCCAGACCCATGACAAAACCGTATTTCTGGAATGTCTGGGATATTAACGGTTTGTCAGATTTACGATTCTGCAAGGGCTTTAACGTGGAAAAGGACTCCGATATTATGATTAAATTTTATTTTTGAGAGGTTTGAAAGCAGCTTTAAGTATGGTTGCTATTCTGCAGCAATAATTTAGGCTTTATCGGGTCACTGGCTTGAGATGGTGCCATGGGATGCTGCAATGGCTGCACCAACGTTGTCTCTATTCGTTTAATCATATGTATACAGTTACGGATGACTACGATAGGATGTCATGAATACGGTCGAGGAAAGGAGAGAATTTGTTGAGGACGTTTCAGTTTCGTAGAGGTCAAATATCAATTTTGGAGGTTTTGGTAACCAAGGTGAATATTTAGAAACACAGAATTTTGCAATATTTGCAATACGCAATTTTTATGCTTCTAGGTTAGGATGAATTCGTATGCCAAATGGTGGAATGATGCTTGGTTTCTGAGCGTGCAAGGTTTGGGTTTTTAGTCTACACACTACATCATATGCGGGATTGATCAATTAGAGGAGAGTTTTTGGTAGAGTCGATTTTGTTCTCCAGAGACAATATGATAGTTTATTTAACTCGACACAGAGTCTGTCTGAGAGAGAATTTCTTAATGCAACCAGAGTTTAAGTCTCTCATTATTTATCTGGTCGAGTACTACGAATTATGTATCATCATTTGAATTTGTAATATAAGTTTTATTTGAGTCGTTTGAGACTATATAATTATATTTAAATTGTTTTAATTGAATAGTTGGTACTACGGTAAAAGTAGATGTATACTTCGTTTTAGTATTTTTGTTCAAGACAAGGTCCATCTTAGGTGAAATCAACAACAGCAGGTCAAGAATGGTACGCAAGTTTGAATGCGGGTTATGCAAAAATAAATGTGGAATTCATAATACACATGCCCTATAGAAAAGTGTCACGCACGCCCTAGTATTTGATTGGTTTAATGAGATTGGGAGGTCAAGACAAAACTGCTTTTGTTTACAACTGTTTTATTTGTGTTGAAATAATGAAATTTAATTGTTCTAGAATTGTAGTGAATTGATTTATTTAACTGAAACGTAAAAGGATACTATATAATGAAGATACACGAACCATATTTATTCTTTCAGTTAGAGTCAGAAAGGAATTTGTGATTTACATTTTGTTGCAAATAGCAGAGTAAATAATCTTTGATTTAAACAGGCGGTACTTTGACGATTCAGTAATTATATTCAAGGACTTGAATATTTAATTATTTCAATCGGATTATTTGAAACTTTGATGGGCTTAAGTGATATTCTTCATTCATGAGATTCCACTGAAGTAATAGCATTTGGATTAATAATTCCGCTGAATTCAGTGTTATCACGGCAACACATAAGCACTATACAAGTTTCGTTCGGAATACTTAGAGCAGTTTCCAAATTATTGAGAAATTTATAGTACATTATTAAAATTACATTCTAGGAATTCGCACATTGTAAGTTATTTTTTTCACATTGTTTCGTTTTATATTTTATTTAAGTCAATTTACATTTTGAAAATTTAAAATGCTTGCTGGGTTTACCTTGATTTGTTACTAAAGTTTAAACCCCTAGACATAATACAAGTGTCTGTGGGAAGTCTTGATCGATTCAAACATGCCACCAGCATAAAATATAAACTATGTCTGTCGCAATATTTAAGTTATGCACTAATTCCATTTACGTCAATTGCATGTTTGACCCATGGCGATATGGCTACATTCGGTGATACACTTCACTACAAGATAAATCCTTTCAAACTGGAGATAAACTAATAACAAATGCGGATTTTCACTTTCCTCTTCTATTTGAGGAAACAGTTATAGAAATAATTGATTAAAACACATGCCGTTGATCTGGTCTCAAAGAAAATCGACAGACTAGATTCCTCTTGTCTGCAATACGTAAGCAATTTGTTAAGTTCGATATTCTAAGTACAAGCGGTATAATAGGGGAAATAGATAGGATATCGTACGTTTGTTACGGGCAATTCTATAGGTACGTACGTGGGCTTTTTAAAAATTAAATTGTGGTTAAGTTAAAAAAAAATGTATATACTCATAATATGTTCCATGAACGACAGTTTTGCATAGGTCATTAAGTACAGATGATAATTATTATATTGTGTTATGCAAAAGCTACTTATTGTCTTACGGAATACCTACTGAGATAATATATTTGCTACAGAACTACATGAAAAAACTCAGGGACGATCTAGAATTTATTCCAAGCTATTTACCTCAAAATTAGATCAACTTCAGATGGTTATAGTGATGTCGACATAACTCTACACAACTTCCGTGAAGAAAAAAGTTAGCCTGTCAATCAATGACAGGTTTGGTTCCTTATGCATCGGGTCTCTTTAACATGTGGAACATTCATGCGAAGTTGAATGTCTAGACAATTTGGATGCTCATCCTTAGGTCTGATCCTTTTGCTTTCAAACTGCCTGTTAGTTAAATCATAACTTTGTTTAAAGGCGTTTCAAATAAGAATTAAACTTGTTATCATATAATTAGAGTTGTGCTATTAGATGAACGTATTTACTACAATTTCAGTAACTTCAAGGCCAATGAAAATCACAGAAATGAATAAGTAATCCAAAATATAATTTCGTAGATTGATGTGTACATTGGCATGTGGCTAATATTTTATGAGTGAAAAGGTCATCGGCCAGATGAAACTCGTACGATTCATAGACCAATTTGCCCTAATTAGCCACCGACAAATATCAAGTAGATTGATTTATAGTGTATGAAAGAAGCATTCGGAGTGTTACCATTCATTACGATTTTCTCGGAGATGCATGATCTGGTACTGACATCATGTACACTGACTTTTAGAGCACAATACGTATAGGGCAATAAAATGCTCGATTTCAACTTCATGTTCAAACATGATAACAATTGTGAAAGGACTTAAAATCAATAAACAAATTCATTTCATTACTTAATTAAGAGTTTGTTTTCCTTTCTAAAAATGTGTAACGCTAATCGTAGAGTGTAACATGTATACTATACTTTGTGGATATCGAGTAGCAGCAGGTCATGTACATGTTGTCACTGAGAATTTGCATGACGCATATTTTCTTTTCTTTAAAAACAAGTTGATATTTGGAGCCCGCTTTTGTATTTTGGTGTTTGTCTTTAGATATTTGTTAATGGCGCCTCATTATTCGTCGTAATGAGAGAGAGAGAGAGAGAGAGAGAGAGAGAGAGAGAGAGAGAGAGAGAGAGAGAGAGAGAGAGTACTTTGGCGCTGAGATATTGAAATGGAAATCTTTAAAATTCAGATAAAGGAAAGAAAAACTCGATGAGTCATGTCAAGATGTCAAGATATCAAGATTCAAGGCATGGTTAAAAAGAAAGCTTTACGTCATGATTAAGTCCTATGAGACATTCCACAACGCAAATTATCTAAAATACCAAATATAGCTAAAATCTATTTTAGCTTCAGTGTTTCAAAATACCTAATTTATTGTTTTAAAAAGTATACATTGAAACATTTTAAAGAAAGTGTGAATAGAAGGGAATATGTAATACATACAAAACGTAATCAGTAATTTGTTCCAAGTCGGAGGAAAGGACTCGTTTTTGATACGTCATAGAAACCTCTACCTGATGGCCGCGACATTCCTATGCCGTATCAAACTCGTTCAAACTGTTATTAAAATTTAATCATATTCAGTAGGATACACTGTGTACTTGGATGGGTGAGGGTCAAACATAACTTGAAGAGACTTGGAAACATCTTTGTTCAAAAGTTATTGAGTTGGACAAAACCCATTTGCCAATGAAACTAGAAAATAGTACTCGTGTCATTACAGTATTTAGCTTGTTGCAATTATGATTGGAACACAAATTCCCTCAACAGTTGCACATAACATCGTTTTATATTTAACTTAGCACTGATTCGTTTTGTTTTGAGTAACAGCTTTAATTTTTATTTTTTTAAATTTGTTTTTGATGCCACTGAATGTTAAAGTTTCAGGGCTGGACGAGGAGGATAATGCAAATCTCTGGAGAGAACATTAGGAAATTGGTGAATGAAGTCACAAAGATTGACTTAGATAACAGGGATATTGGATGTGCATTGGATCTCTGGACGACATGGAGAGACA
>JAECUM010046619.1:0-36980 GCA_016617855.1 Megalonaias nervosa | reverse complement strand
TAGCACAATCAGGAACAAGTGAAAAAGGTGGAGACCGAGGAATGTAAAATGTCCGAATTATCTGCAAACAGTTGCTGATTGAATTCTTCATAAGCTTAGTGTATGTAAAGTGAGAAATATTGCTGCCGATCTAGCGCTGAGGCAAAATAATTATAAACATGGCGAAAGGAGACAAACTATAGTGCATTACAACAAGGAAAGCTAACCCTAAGTGACCGAAAAATATAAACGCTCTGAAGTTTTTATAATCTTCGAACTAGTGGATAAGTGGCTGCTATTTCCTGTCATCTCCATTTTTATCGTTTGTTTCATAAACATTATTTTGCCTCAGAGGAAGTTTATCGTTGTTGGTAATGTATCTTTTTCGAGTACCTGTCTCTTTATAATGACTGGAACATAAAAAGTCTCTCGTAATAGTGGAGGACATGTAATTTATTATATAGAAAAACTGAAGCTTATGATGCTAATACTTTTAGAAGATATATTTATGCTTGGTGCAAATTAGATACAGTTGCTTATAATATTAAAAAATATATGTTTATTTGTATTCACTATTTGTCACCAGCGAGATCAGCAAAATATAACTCGGTAACAACAAATCGTTTGTATGAAATGCATTATGATGTAAATAAGTACAAATATGAAGGTTAGGTTGTTATACTTACTGGCGATTTAAATAATGCCAGAATTTCTTCAAAATATGATTTTATTGCAAACGATATCCCTATCCCTATAGACAACCATGCTAATTATGATACAGAAAATGATACTAAGAGAGTTTATATGGAAAACAGTGCAAATGTATTAATAGTAGACCCTTTAGGAGTTTTGAGATTGGTATACTTAACTATACAAGTCCTCCTGGATGCCGTGCTATATAGTATTTACTTTTTGATAGTAATGCTACGTTACATTTCGATCTTTATGTCCACGATATTACTTCTGCTCATTCACCATTCGAGTTTGCTTTTAAATGGAGCGCTGACGATAATAAAATCTTCCTATGCTGACGCATTTCTTCAAAATTTAGAAAATAAGCAGGCCCCTTTTAACAACTATAAAGCGTATATTTATGTTCATGTTCCTGGTAGTATAGATATAGGTTTGAGAGTGTTTACAGATATCTTGAATGGCAATAGACAACCATATTTTGAGAAATCCTACAAAGTTGGTAGTAACTATTGTCCTGATTATATGATCAAATAAAATAATGGTTAAGTAGCAATGTAGGGGTTTTGTTGATTTGGATCTGGTCTGATACAAGGTGAAGTTTTATCACCGATACTACGTTCGCTATTTATTGAAGAACTAGAAACATCATTAAAATTTTACGGGAGATGTTGGTAAAGAGTCTGACGAATTGTCTTTAATTTCGCTACTGCTTGCTGACGATTAAATTTCCTTGTCAGAAAACATTGAGGGTATACAAAAGCTGATAGATAATTTGCATGACTACTGTAATAAATGGAATTTGATTATTAACCATGATAAAAAAACTGTTGTCTTTAGAAGAGGTGGTCCATCCAGACAAGACGAAATGTGGTATATAACAGGAAATAACCTTGGTGTTGGTTGAAAATTTTAATTACTTTTGTCTTGCTTTCTAGAGCATTGGTAAATTCTCTAAAGCTCAATAAACATTGGCTGATAAAGAAGTGAAGGTAACGTACATGATTATCTGTAATTTGAAAAGAAATGTTACTTAAATTGTACTGAACGTTTGAAACTTTTCTCATTCATATATATATCTATCTATCTATCTATCTATCTATCTATCTATCTATATCTATATATATATATATATATATATATATATATATATATATATATATATATATATATATACATTGTCATAGTTTTTAATTATGTATCAGAGATATTGGGTTCTCATCAGGCTGATGTCGTTGAATGTGTTCAAAAAAGATTTTTTAAAAGTTGTCAGATTTAAAAATATCTACTTCTGGAATCGTTGTTTACGGTGAACGTAAAAGAATCCAGTTTAAGTACTTAAGGTTAGTTAAGTTGCTTAAGTATTAAAGATTCTGTAAATATTATAATGAGTACTGTGTATTTAAAACGAAGCCAACAACAGTGTTAATTGGGTCACACTAGAAAAAGATTATTTAAACAGATTTGAGTTTGGTTAAGTTTGAATGTTTAACGCTTCTATAAGGTTTATTCTTTATTTTTTAAGCAAAGGGTTACAGATGCTATCCTATCAAACTCGAATAACAAATTCAAAACTTATGATAAACTGTCTGTTAATAAACGTATCAAAATTGAATTCGGCCCATAAGATTATTTAAAATTCTTGTGCAACCATAAACATGCATTAGCTCTGACAAAACTCAGAGTGTTAATTCTCATAATCTGAGAATTGAAACCAGGAGATGTGTAGCAAAAAATCCACGGAAGTGAAAGATACTGTATGCTGTGTGAAACCATGATTATGAATATCAGTTTAGTGTGTCCAGTATATATTTCCTAACATCCAAAGGTAATTAAAAAGTACTTCTGGAACTCATCATCCATGCATAAATGCATTAAATGGATAATTTTCTTATACTAAGAAAACGATATATTCACCAGCTAGATTCGTTTATGAAGCGTTTAAAATAATATGTAGATTGAGACTGTTTATCTTTGTCCAACCTTTCCTTACTAGCTCTCGATGATTCTCTCCTTTGAGTGTTTCTTTAAAGTTGTATTTATTGCTATGAATATTTAATTTATATTGCGTGCTTTGACCTTAGTCAATAATTGCCCACACCCTAGGCATATTATTATGCCTTAGGTCAAGTGAAAATGTATATATATATATGTGTGTGTGTGTGTGTGTGTGTGTGTGTGTGTGTGTGTGTGTGTAATAAGGTAACCAAAAATATTCATTCCCGTTCTAAGTTCAGTCTGTAGATTCCTTTACTATTGTGTTCAGATATAATTTGACAGGATCATTTATTTAACTTATTTATTGGAATTACAAAATGCTCATTGACCTTTTGGAGAAAAACACAACTTTGTGATTATTTTGATTCATATACATTTTGGATTATATCATTGTGATATATCAGCTCATTCAAGACTATTTGTACATCATCACATTCAAGATTATTGGGATTCATTTGGAACATTCTATACTTTTGCACTTGTGATATAACTGTAAGGATTCTTTGGGATGTGATTGACAATAATGTTCCTAGTCAATTTTCACTTTCTTAACTTAGATAAATACATTATTTGTTAATTTTACAAGACTTATTGTTTTCGCTTCTTTTTGTTACTTAGGTTAAGACCGCAAAGTCGTAACAGTATGACATTTGATAACGACGCAATATTTATACTATGCTTATGTGAATAAACTTTTGAATTGAAATGAAATATAATATTTTATGTGGCTTGTAAAATGTTGCAAGTTCTGTCTATGGCATTTGATACATCTTGTCCCGTTACAGATCCCTTATTAATAACTCGTATCTTTAGCTACAACAGTAAACTCTACGCTTTTCAATGAAGTGAAACCTTCACTGCTTGAATAATCACAAGAGAAATAAACGTATTTGCAGCGCATGAAGAGGTCTGTTAGTTTTGCTTCCCGTACCTTCTTGACCTGCCGACCAACGTAAAGCGCCAAAGATATTTTTTAAACCAGTTGGAAGTTAGTTCAACATTTGGTAAATAAGATTTGTGACTCCTGCAGAGTGGAAAATTGGAAAAGTAAAGTTACGTTTTGGCTTCATGTGAGGGAAGGTAATAATAATTAAACAGAAAAAAAAAAGAAAAAAAAAAACCCACTACGAAAAAGAGAGAATTTTAGCATTCCTAATATGTTTTTCTTATTTTCCCTCATCAAACTGAAACAAAATATGGAACATGCAAATTCTTGTCCTGACACATTTCGTTAGAAAAAAAAAATATTTTGTAAACAGTTGTGACAGTTCCTAAACATGAAACAGACTTAACTGGCTTTGCTTGGCACTTTTACAAACTTTTGGCATATGCCACCTTGAAAATGGTCCAGATATATTACACTAATTTGCCACGGTACATTTTCAATGAAGTTCCTTTGGTCAATTTGATGTTTTCTTACTGCATGTTGTGACAATGAATATTTATCGTCACGTTTACGCTATATTATTGTGTTGTGACACTGAATGAATATTTTAGAACCTTGCTGAAAAATATTAACGAAAACAAAGTTTGATTCTAAATAACTAGTGTAAATAAATCATAATCTCCGTAATTAAATACTTTATCAGTCACTCATTAAAAATTCTACTATAATCTACTATAAACAGACATTTTATTATTCTATGACCTGACCCTAGTTCAATTTTTCATATTGTTAATTACACAGATACGATTTATAGCAAACATTTTTTATTCTAGTTTTAATGTTATTAATGTCATATATTTTCCTGAAGATCACATATGTTTTCAATATATTCAATAGGGAAAACATCAACTCACAGACAAATGTAAGTAATTGGCCTTGATGAGTATTAAGCTATCAAAGAGAGTTTTGTTAATTCAGTTAATGTAAAGATATCACTGGAATTCTACTAACCTATAGCAGAAATAAATATGTACGTTTCATATAAACTTGAAAGAAGATTTGTAGGTTAATATATCTTTTCAAAATAATCTTTACTGATCTAAGACTACTTTTATTACATCTTCAAGACCATTTTTGCATTCCTTAATTACTTAATCACACCGTTCTGATTAGAGTTGCATGTAATGTTTTCAGTAATTGAACAAGTACTTTCACTCACATTCAAAGTTAATGTTCTTCTCTGATCCAGCCATTATGTTTGTAGTTTTGCAGTCTTATGGACGCTGTATTCATGGACTCATTTATAAGTAAGTAGGATCCAGTTGCAAACTGCCTCTGCCCAGATGGGTCAGTGTAGTTTGTTACGACTAATAAATGCATGGTGTACTTAAAGACTAGGCAAAAATGTAATAAATTATTCTAAGTATTGCTAAGATGATGTTTAATCTTTGCCTCATGCACCCACGTCATGTTTATGTTTGTTCTTTTTTCTAATCAAGGGTTTGGATTTGCACATTCCCTTCTTGACACAACTATGCAAGACATTTGTGAGAAACAAATTCAGGAAGAATAAAAACACCGAGTTCTAGCGTAAAAATGCCACGGATCTATAGGAACAGGTAAACATATTGCTAGATGGCAGTACCGACAGACTAATTAGTAACTGGCCACAGTATTGGGGATCATCAGCACAGATGTTACATTTAAAACGAAACATTATTAGAATCAGAAGAGAACTGGACGCGAGTAAACATAAATTCAAATCAAATAAATCATTCTACTCTTCTTTCGCGCATATATTTGGATTCGAATTTAATGTACGTCCTAAGAACGAACCGACAGGAAATTCTGTTGAAAGATAGCTTGCCTGATTTCCTTGTGTAGTACATACTAAAAAGAAAAAAGAAACATTGGCATAGCCAGTTTAGCAAGAAAAAGGGTAATTACAACCACAGTTAGCTTTTCATGGGTGTTAACATAAGTGATAATTGTGAATGCACACGTGACCACACATTCAACAGTGTCTAGGGAAATGAGCCACAAGTGATAGGGTGTATAACGTGCTTTGCGAAAGCAATGATCGCTGTATATATCTAACTACAATATCAGAGAGAGAGAGAGAGAGAGAGAGAGAGAGAGAGCATATATCTTATACTTTCACTCAGTAACAAAACCAATAACCCCTTCGATACAATTACACAGCAAATGACTTGCTTTATTTATTGCTCTAGAAGTTGCAGATCAAAGCTGCTTTACTCCTTGGAGAAGACATTACTGTGCATTAAAACGATTTCATTCCATCAGCGACAATAGTCTTTTATTAATGCAGAAATTAACGTGAAAGCATCTGGAGGTCTATCTGCTGTTCGCATCTTAGGCTTCATGTGACCATATAATGTTCTATTTTTAGATACATCGCATTGTTGTGGGTTTAACGCCAATTTTCAGCACGCGATAGGCTATACATGGCGGCCAGTATAACTGGTGGAAGAAGAATCCGGGAAAACCCGGAAAGAACCACCGACCCTCGGGAAGCTACTGCCAAGTTTTCTCACATACCCACACTGGCCGAGCCCGAGACTCGAACCCATGCGGACAGAGGTGAGATGGCAGTGATCGGTACAGGCGAGGGTTTTAGACCACTCGACCACCCGGGTCTCAGTTTTTTTAGATGCGGAAATCCCTACGTATGTCTGAACTTCTTGATCTTCTCGCAACGCAATTACCTACAGATAGAAAAACAAATGTTAAATTAAATTTATGAACATTTATAAAACAGTGCCCCTAGAAGAATCTTCCTGAATTTAACATTAATAACGAAATCTTGCACAAATTTATTTTGAGTAGACCCTACAAAGCGTCCGATATATCCAGACACTAATATCCATGTTTGTCTGAAGAAGGATGTCCATGGGGCAAATATGATTAATCTACAATATTTGAACCAAATTATTCTTAGTTTCATTTTAAAGTATGCTTATCGCTTTTAAAACGGCTGCTTTCTTCATTTCCGCAGATTCCCCTTTCCCGCTATGCATAAATAGAAAGCGGAAATGGGACACGATATCATCGATAAAAATGTATTTTTGTCGTGTACGCTGCTCTGTAAGTTCGCGCGAGACGGGGACAATATTTTTCTATCATAACATAACTCTGCGAAAGACAGTCCAGCAGCACAACATTCTATTTACAACGTGCGTGCCTGGTACATCATATGGTATGCCTTTCTTCATGAAAGTGAGAAAAACAGTTCAATAACGAAGTACACTTTTACTTCAGGAATTTAAAACACCCACAAAATACCTGTATGTAATAAAACCAATCTGATATAGAGGACGCTCTAGCCTCCTATAATATCCTTTTCTCTTCCCTGCTGTATAAATTTATTACACATATTTTAGCATTATCTTCCCATGTTCAAGGTTTTTCTATACCATGTACATTAGTATAACAGTATCAATGAAACCCGCATTAATCTTACCAAATGAATATTTATTCTGGTAAAGACAACATTTGCAGCTTAGAATTATCTATGAAAATCCATGAGATTGTTCCTTAGAAATGTTCTTTTTGGTTTGAAAAGCAAAACATCTGTTAAATATTGTTTGTAATGCTCAATAATTTCTTACTCTCTGTAGTTTCTTGATAGTCATTTGTCTCAATTAGCCATTAGTCATGTTCACATACTAATTAAATATGCACAACTGATTTTGCCTCGGATTTAGTGTTCGCTTTTTCCTCTAAGTATTTCTGAGCAATTTATCTGCAATAGTGGATTTATAACAGTGTAAGTTAGAGCTGGGTACCACGAAAATTTTTGTACCACGGCATACCGCGGTATTTCTGAATGTACCGCGATATGTACCACGGTATACCGCAATTATATTATGGACCAGAAATTCAATGACCTGGGTTCAGTGCCTGATTCTGTCTTTGTTTAATTTCCCTCTGACAATAACTGGAAAAATATCTTGCTCCGCTTGATAGCAAAATAAAAACTATATCATATCCAGGATATTGTTTTGGGAAAAAATATTAATTATGTTGAGATAAAAGAAAAGAAAATATTTCAGCTCAACAGAAAATCACATCCCTCTTCCCACTTTATTGTGAAAATAATAATCTCACGTTATTCTAAAACTTTCCTATCTGACTGTCAATGGTATTTATCACGTCGTCATGCGTAAGGAAGCTGGAGTCATTTCCTATGTAATCCGCCTTTAGAACGGTTCATCCAATAAGATCACGCGCTACTATAACAGCTCCCTTATGCGTGTAATGATTGACTTACATAAGCAGTTTACCAAATAAATTGATTACATACTCTGATCGTACAGGTGAATATTAAACAAAGCAAATACAAACATCATCATCAAAATCCAAATGACCATTTTCTAATATTAAGCAAACAATGCAGTCAAAATGATTTTGAACATCTTGTGTTCGGTATATATTGTGTGTTTAGCTTTTGTCTATGATTGTATATTGTAATGATCATTTATAAGCAACATATTACATAGTTAATTTTTGTCTGTGATTATTGGTTCTATTTTAAGATAATGATCTATCAATAGGTTTTTTACATGGGTTTGAGTTCTATACCGAACTTTGGTTATGACCTTAGAGATTCTAGAAAATGAATTGTATTCAGTTTAGAGTAATTTTATGACTGGATGGTTGTATTACGGCGTGTCAGGTGGGGATATATTGCGACATAGGTCAAGTAAGAATGTATTGCGACACAGAGTTGTGCAAGTGTATATAAGTAGAAAGAAGTACATAGCTGTTCCTATTCCTGTTTCTATTTTATTATCATTATCTTGGTTGTGTTCACTTATAATTTGATAGGATTTATTAATTTATTTAAATTATTGGAAGAATTATTATTCATTGACTTTGGACTAAAATATTACTTTGGGATTATTGTGAATTCATAAAAACATTATGGATAATATCATTGTGATACATCAAGATTGTTAGCACTTCGGCACATTCGAGACTATTGGTACATCAGCACATTCAAGACTGGAACTCATTCTGAACACCACTGGACTTCATTCGGAACACTATACGTTGGACTTGTGATAGATCTTTTAGGACTATTTGGGATTTAATTCACAATATGTTCCTCTTAAATTTTCATTTTATGACTTAGAGAATCTGACATTTGTTGAATTGTACTAAATTTGTTGAGTTTTGCTTTTTTCCGTTACTTACTTTAATACCTTAGAATCGAAACACCCGTATACCTTTCACTACTGGCGAGTTTTAAACTTTTTTTTATGGGAAACTGATAAACTTGGTAATCATAGAAATCTGGGTGTAGCCCGTGTGTCTAATAAACATATAAGTCGATTTTGGACAGATTCATTTAACTGATTTGTTTCTTTATTCTGTTCCTTAAGCCTTTTTACATTCCATTTCAATATAGGATCTGACCCGTTTTTCTCTCCGCTCGCCGATATTTAACCGGATCTTTGTTATATCATCTTTAATGTAATCATAGTGCTCGTTATGTGCGTTGCGTCTTCTATTATGGCTGCGGTTTTGCCCATCTCCTTGCCAATGTTTCCTTAACGTTTTTTTTTTTTTTTTTTTTTTTTTTTTTTTTTTTTTTTTTTTTTTTCCCGGGGGGGGGTGCCTTTTTGTTAATCTTTTCTCTCACTTGATCCGTCGGTAGTGTTACCTGTTTTCCATTTATGAGTAACATATCTGTCACCATTATATGCTTCATTCCATCAGCCTTTGATTTCTTACATATTGGAAATAAAGCTTGACATGTTCTATACACTTCTTTGGGTAAATGCTCGCTTATTCCGAAAGGTGTCCTCTTAAGATGACAAGCATTTTATCTCACCTTTTCTCCATCCAGAAAGCATGGAAAATTTGCAACAATGGATTGAAAATTTCTTGGTGTGAATTTCCATGTTGATGCTCTCGGTGTCATTTTTTTCTGTTTTTGCGTTTTCGACTTTGAGATTTCTTTCGCAGAATTCCAGAACCTTTTCCACGCAGTGTTCCTCTTTTTCTACAAGAATATTTAAAACCATTATCCCGCACTGACCAAAACTGAAGGTTAGTGAGCGGGTGGATTATTTAACTATTAAAGGATTTGACCTGCTGCATGTTCTCAGATATGGAGACTGCGTTTTCTAATGTTTTCCAATGTATCAGAGTGAACTGACGACTTTTCTCAATGGTACGAACTCTCTTGCCAGGTGTAGAAGCTGTCATTTCGATTCTGTCCAACTTTAGTTCAAAATAGTCTATTTTCGTTAGTCTTCTTCCATTCTCAACAACTTCTGTAAAATTTGCTAAAGCGGATAACTGATCACGTGCCCACCTTGTATTGGTGACTGCATCTGTGTACAATCCCGCTACGTGTTTGATCATGAGCATAGGTGATTGAGTATGAGAGTGACTGAAGATGATAGTAATGGGATGGGATGGGGGTGAGGCGGGCGGAATATATACAGGCTGTGAATATTGTGGATAGCGGGTCACTGATTGTCAGACATTACTGCAAACCTCTACTGTCGTTGATTGGAAACAATGTCAAGCTGGGTGGGTCATCTAATTTGTTTTGTGTTTCTGAGCGGTTTTCTCCATACCACCTTGTTCTTTGTTGTTTTTTCATGTTTCACGAGTTTGCTATTAATTACTTACTTGTGCAGAAAAAAATGATTTTCAGTGTTCTATGAGTATCATCCGTGAATTTATTCACTAATTTGGAAGTTTTTAAACCGTCATATATATATATATATATATATATATATATATATATATATATATATATATATATATATATATATATATATATATATATATATATATAATCATAGGAACTATCCTTCAGTTGTTTGCTGAAGCGAAAAAAAATTCCTTTTACCAAAGAGACTTCTAGATAAGCATTGGAGAAAATAAATTTTTTTTTTAAAGGGTTCTTGCTTTTCTTCACAAATTTTCAACAGAATCACTCACCCATAGACATTTATTTGCAAAGAGCTGAAAAGATTGTTTTACAAAAGTTCCACTTTATAGATACAAATAATGTACTATTTAAATCACAACACGATTGTTCTCACGTGTAGCAATTACAAAGTTAGGCAAGAAAAGGATTTATTCTGTATGGAAAAAAAATGGTAAAAAACAAACAAAACATAACTCGTGTAAAGCAAATAACAAGAATCATAACAAAAAAATTCATTACCATCGGGTAAGTCAATGGTCTTCGTGACTCTGAAAATAGCCGAACAGTTATGAATAATGGAACTAATTTTTTTATCACTTGAGGCTACGTCTGATAACGTAAGTAACAGCAGACGGCGCTAACCGTGACTGTCGATCATGAATTGACAGATACACCAAATTCCTCTGGAACGCACCCTCTGGTGGATCAGGTGGCGGAGCAGATATGATCATCTACCAGCTTTGAAGGCAGATGGCAAGAGATACGTTACTCATGTGCAGCAGGAACTGATTGCCATCCACTGCATCTAGAATCGTCTCTAAACCACTTGACATTGTCGTGCCACTGGATTCAGACAGACCTGAACGAAAGAGTGAGGATGACTCTGCGCAACTTGTCCTGACCGCATGTCCTGACACAATCCCCCTTAGAATGCATGAAAGTCCTGTGGTGATGGGCAAAGCAGCATGTTTGTATACACTGGAAGCTATAGCTGCAGACCTGCATAGAGGCGGGTTAGGTTACCGGGCTGCTTTTCACTGGACCGAATGCCTGGAACTCGGCAGTCCCCTGGGCAACTGTTCAGCCCTATTTATGATTACACTGCTCAACTCCGTAGCACGAGGAAAGGTCTAGAAAAGGTGTCCTTAATAGTGTCTGCTTCATCTAAACCTTGGTCAGCATACTGGGATGATATGTATGCCACCTTAGAGGTCCAAAACCTAACCAGAAGTCGAAGGTTATGCCACTCACCATCGGTGCTTGGAATTTGGGCACTCTAACAGACAGTACATCAGCAGCTGTGCCGGACAGAAGAAACAGATACTAGTTGGTAGAGAACTGGCTAGATTCAACACCCATATAGAGGTCCAGAGTGAAACACGCCTAGCTGAGGAAGGACAACTCACGAAGTAGAAGTGGGCTATACCTTCTTCTGGAATGGCCGAAGCAAGGAGGAGCGACGCAGAGCTGGTATTGTGTTTGCCATCAAGTCACAACTAGTCAGCAAACTCATGAAACTCTCAAATGGCGTGAATGAAAGACTAATGCAACTGAGACCTCCACTGTCTGGGAAAAGACACGCATCAGCACCTATGCACCCATCATGACCAATCCAGATAAGATCAAGGACAAATTTTATGATGACCTGGAGTCCCTTATCGCATAAGTACCAAAGGCAGATAAGCTAATCATTCTTGGTGACTTCAATGCTAGATTTGACACAGATCCCCAGACACGACCAGAAGTCATCAGCAAAAATGGATTTGGCAAATGCAACAATAACGGACTCCTCCTACTGAGGAAATGCCTACAGTATTCAGTCTGCCAAATCTCAAAAATACGTCTTGAATGCACATGCGCTCTAAATAATTGGCATGTTACTGACTACATCATCGTCAAGAGAAGAAACAGACAGGAAGTCACGAAGGCCATGAGAAGTGCAAAGTGATGGATTGGTCACAGGTTCATAGTCTCCAAGCTCAATATGTGGATTTAGCCTAGCAGTCGACCACAAAACAAAATGGAATCCATTAAGCTCAGTATCTCCAAACTGACAGAGGAAAATGTTAAGTAGGCGCATGTTGAAGAAATATGCAGCCAACTCGTAAACAACTGATACGAATTCCGTGAACGTCGATAAAAATTGGACAGCCTAAAAGACTCTGTGTACTCGGCGGTATCCAAAACTCTCGGTCCTAAAACACGTAAACATTAAAAGTTGTTTAATGAGAATGGTGCTGGCATACAAAGACTAAGGAAAGAGAACATCAGCTTCAAAAGGACTATTTAGAAAACCGCGTTTCATCATATAATAATGCAGCCTACAACAACACCAAGAGGATTCTCCAATGCAAACTCAGAGAGTGCAAGACACACGACTGAGCAGCAAGAAAGATGAGATTTAGTCCGACGCAGACAGGAATGACACGAAGAACTGCTATGATGCTTTGAAGACAATCTACAGGCCATAGTCATCAGGAACATCGCAAATACTAAGTGCTGACGGCATGCCACTGATCACTCACAAAGAAACGATACAATAACAATGGGCAGAAACCTCAATAACATCCTCAGTCAATAATCATCTATCAGTGAGAGACAATTGATCAAATGTCCCCGTCGAAAATTATTATATCTCTTGCTGATCCTCGAACGATGTCAGAAACTGAGAAAGCAATTGACGGGCTGTCAAACGACAAAGCAACTCACATAGAGCAGACGCTAACCAGCCGAGATCTGCTGAGTCGGAGACTCGGCCATGGCACAGAGAACGACGGAACTATTTTAGTCAATATGCTCAAGGAACTGTACCCCATGAGTATACGAAGAATGCATCTATCGTCCACTTGTACATGAGGAAATGCAACAGACAATCCCGCTACAACCATAGGGCGTCTCCCTGCTGTCAATGGCCAGCAAAATCCTCGCCGGGATTCTGCTTAGTTGTCTTATGCTCATCGATCAAGAGCTTCTACTTGAGAGTCAATATGGCTTCAGGAAAGGAAGAGGGTTGCAGCTCGTCAAATCCATGAGAAATGCTAGTAATAGAACTTTACAACGACATTCTTTAACTTAACAAAGGCCTGATACAGTCAGCAGTGCGGGGCTTTGAAAGATCATGGCATATTTTTGCTGCCCAGAGAAATGCATCGTAATGCGTTAGTAAATCCACGATGGAATGCTCGTTTGTGTCAGTGACGACGATGAGTGATCAGAACCATTCCTAGTCATCGAGTCAACAGGGCTGCATGTTTTTCTCAATCTTCTTCAGCATGATGTTCTCTGCCATGCTAACAGACGCCTTCCATGACATTGGCACTGGCCTGATGGCAGGCTTTCAACCTGTGGCGACTACAAACTGAGATGAAGGTACATGATGCGACTGTTCGTGATTCTTTTATTTACTGATAACTGTTCCTAAATGTCAGATCTGAATCTAAAACGTAACAGAGTATGTACCATTTCTCTTCAGCTTGTCACAGTTTCAGTCTCACAATCAGTATCAAGATCAGAGATATGAAGTAGCAACCCGCACCAGGATAGCCGTAAGTAGAGCCAACCATCACAGTGATTAGCAAAACCCTCAGGCAGTGGAAAAGTTCACCTTCTTAGGCAGTACACTGGTAAGTACACTCTACGTCGATGGCGAAACCACGGCAAAATAGCCAAAACAACTGCGATATTTGTAAGACTTTTGGTGCATTTTTTCCTCCAACCCAAAACATATTTTACAAAAGGTAATTAAAAGCTGTGCCCTTATTCATATCTCTCTATGCACAAATGACAGAATAATAATTGGTGTTTATTCCAAAGAGATTTGATCACAAAACGAGACTATCTGCCAAGTGTGAAATACGTTTGACATTGTCATGAATTCATAGAGTTGATCTGCTAACTTTCTCAATTTGTGCATGAATGTACAAGTCTCGAGTGATATTGTAAAGTCCCTTAAAGAGGAACATCTCGAATGTCATGCACATTTCCAGAAAATTTCATGTTTACTCTAAATAACCGGAAATTACAATGTGTTATGCGTGCAGTCCTTCTTGCATGCCTTACGGTTGGAAACCAGCTAGAATGTATCACATGCACAATAAATATGGTACGCATTAAAAATATTGATTTCTAATAAACTTTTCTATGCACAAACAGTTTGCACACTCCGATTAATAATTGCATAAATGTTACTATTGCAAGTTATGTGAAGTCATCCATGTAATGACCAAAAGTACAAGAAAGTCATATATTGTGAAAATTCAAAAACCTCTGCGCCTAAGCCCATCTAGTTAATTGAACATACCACCATCTACCCATTAGCACAGCACGTTACATGAAGTCACAGATTTCCATAAATTGTCGGCGATGTCGTTGTCTAAGTTATTAACAGTGGCTATATCTAACCTGCATTACTGATCAGATGTCCTTTTCTTGCCCTTGAGTACCCGGTTCAATTTAGCTGTTGTTACGACTCTAGGTCTTAAATCATACAACAGAAGGAAAGAGAAACCAACAAATTTAAGGAAAATCAACAAGCAGCTGATTTCAATACAAGTGAAAATTCAAGAGACAGTTACAATAGTATAAATTAAATCCCAAATAATCATAAATGTCCTATCACAAGTCCAAAATTATAGAAATCCCAGAATAAATTCCAATAGTCTTGAATGTCCTGATGTACCACAATGATGTAATCCAGAATGTCTTTCAATGAGTTCGCAATAATTCCAAAGTAGTGTGTTAGTCCATTAGTCAATGAGCACTTAGTAGTTTCAATAAATAATTTAAATACATAATTCTTCTCGAATTATATCTGAACTTTAAAATTCCGATCAAAAAGGATTCCCACCGACTGACCAAAAAACAAGAATACGTTTTATTTGTTTATCAAGTCCCTATTTATACACATTTTCACTTGACTTCTATCGTAATAGAATATGAAGGTTGCCAATTGATTTGGATTTTGGTGTGTATGAGTGTGATTCGGATTTTTAACGTAGCTTTAACAATGTTTCAGTCATATCACCACAATGTCTGCAGTGTGGCAGTTTATAGTGATGTCTAGCACTGGAACATCATGCTGCAGACATGTAGCATGATGTCTTACCCAGTCAAATTATCCTGACACCAGGCCGATCAGTCCTAACACTAACCTCTGAATGCTGAGTGCCAAGCGAGGCAGCTGTTAGTACCATTTTTATAATGGTATGACTCGGCCATTTGAAAAACCTAGCCTAACTGAAAACAAGACTGACCTTGAACTCTTGGCAAGTAAACAAGTTGCTTATAACTTAAAATTTTTTTAATTGATCACAGAAATAAATTGTTTCCTTGTTTTATTTAATAATACGTTGAAATCGTACAAAATATTTCACCGTACATTCACCAGAACAACGTTTTCTTGTAGTGTCATGGTTGACCAATAATTCAAATAAATAGCGTGACATTTACTTGTTCCATGTGTGCCACTCTCAGAGTTATATGAATCCTTCGGATATAATTCTCCTTACAGCTCAATATCTATACTTTGTTTTCGACAATACTGACTAGATAAATGAAATACTACCATTGTGTTTCAACATGTTTCAAAGTTTGCTTTCAAAAACCAGGACAAAGATAAATATCACCTCTATTCGTTTACTAACAATAAAGCTTCCTTCGACGCACAATGAATAGGATACATTACCCACATATAAAAGTTATCATTACTACGCAACCCAAATATAAATCAAAGGTAAATACATTATGAAAATTAATATTGAATATTGAGTATTTCTCATGGATTTGACGAGCTGCAACCCTCTTCCTTTCCTGAAGCCATATTGACTCTCAACCTTTCCTTACGATGCCTAATATACATTATGATTTTGACCAACTTGGTATTTTTGAGTTTAGCTACCTCGGACTACATGAAATTCAAAGTTTTTGACGTTTTGTAATTGAAAAATTCTATACCAGCAAAGACTCGGGATTATTCTAATTTAACATTTTTACTTATATGTGACAAACTGCTAGTGAATTGCTTACGCAGGTCAATCCAGATTTCCATAGTAAAGATTTTGAATGAGGTGACGAAGAACGGGTACAGGAGCTTGTACAGAATACGATCTATGTCAGGAAGATAAACGCACTTCATTTTCTCATTCAAAAAGTGTTCTTTGTCATGGCGTTAAGTGATGCTTGTTATGGAAGATATTCTTCGTGATATTTTCAAAAAAGTCATTAAGTGCTCTCGCATGAATGGGAGTGCCAGTCGGTAAAATAATAACAAAGTATGACTTAATAACCTATAAAATACAACACCCTAGACTTCCTAAAAGGGCTTAACTTTTATTAAGGACGGCAAATCAAGCTACCAGTTATTGCAAATAGCTATGAATTTCATAATTTTCTCATTTCAAGATATAAAGATGTGATAGATGCAATCAAAACCTTTTCCATTATTAAATTCATATCGGCTCGAAATCGCCCCTGCCCTGCACACAGACAGTCTGGTAAATACTTGCAGAGAGACAGGCTGATAAGTATAAACATATTCTTCTCTCTCTCTCTCTCTCTCTCTCTCTCTCTCTCTCTCTCTCTCTCTCTCTCTCAGTAAAGGCCACAAGCATCATGAAATTTCAAGAACTGTTACTGTATCTTGCTACTTCATTTTTTTACAAATGAATTGTATTTGTCCCTTTTACGTTTTCATTTGCCGATCATGTGTATCCTATTTTGCAGATTAGATAAAGCTTGTTCCATTTTTATGCCATGTTAAGAAGTCAAGTGTTAAAACAAAGCGCCATTTCTGTACGAATAACGATTAAAGCGTTGGTTCAATAAAAAAACAACAACTACTACAACAAAAGACATGTAATCTCTTTGTAAAGTTTATTAGAAAAACCTTGAGCCTTAAAAATATAAACGTGGTAGTGACGAGAACCTTTTTCAATAGTCGCTTTTTGCTATGTAAAGGAACTTTTGTCGATATACGTTGACTGTCATGAAATGTATAATTCTGTCTGTTTAAAGAACATAATGCATTAATGAATAATTTGTATTTGTTCAAAGGCAAATCTGAACTTTATATTGTGTCACAATACTTTTTTTGACCTTGTACTTCTTATGGGTACCTAAGAAAGCACCTGTTCCGAGAAGCCTAAGTTACACTCCAATGTATCTACTTGTGATAGCTGCATAACTAATTGTCTTCTCGTGAAAATCTGTCGGCTACCTTGGTGTGTCCTTGGAAAAAGGCACTTGTCTCCCATTTCCTCAGAATGATATAGCCAAGAATGTGTCAGAAAGTCTCTATATTTTAAAGCATTTTTAGATGAACTTGTCCTCAAGATATGAACATCTTATGAAAGCAAGATTTGTATCAGAAGCAAGTGTTAAAATATTTTTTCTACTTATTTAGACATATCTCATTTATTGATTCAGTGGTTACGTTTCTACTATAAATCAGTCTTTCTTTTCATTCATATTGTTCTCAAATGTTCATGGATGTAAATTATGTCAAATCTATATTGTGTTCTTATAAGATTGTTTACTTTAGCGTACCGTTTATACTCGCTTATAATACAAGCCCAGCTGCCACCAGCATAAACATTGACTGAAGTCGCATAATGTACTACTGAATACTCCTAGCAAACTGCATAGATCCAGATCTGACAGCGTATTATACGACGGCAGATCTGGGTCTGATAGGTATGTATGTTCGGTATGCATCAGATCTTGAAATCTTTCTTATATATTTGAGTTATTCGCCGTGTGTTGTTTGCCTCTTGGCCCTCAACATTTCACTACCATAGCATGTATACTGGAACGGTACAATATTAAAACAACATATGCATAATTAATTTAATTATCAAAGACTGCCCAAGTATTTATTTAATAACTTGGAAATATGACCCATAGTGTAGTCCGAAGACAAATAAATAAAAAAATTAAAAAATAAAAAATAAAAAATAATTTATCAGCATATCTTTGTTAGAAAAATTGAAAGGAGATTTGTTAGTTTAAGAGGTCATTAAAACAATCTGTATTACCTACATAATTTTAGGCCTCACGGCCACTTTTACACAGCTCATTATTTCTGATTATTTGGATTATTTAAAAGCTATTTAGCTATTCCATTAGCAGCTGTATGAAGTGTTTTCAGTAATAGCATTAAAGTTTAGAATCAAAGACCTTTTTTTTTTTTCTTAATGAGCTCTTTTCTGACTTTGAATTATCTACCTGCTGGGCGCTTTACTGTTTCCCTACAAAAGACCAACCCCACCTAAAGTCACTGAACAAAAAATACGGTGAATAATTCAATCTAATTTACGTTGTAAGATGTTTTCTATTTAGATAATATTTTCGATCTTTATCGCACCCATACTGTTGTGAAAGTTATGCTTGACAATTATAGGAAAAGGGAGATGTAATACAAGGATGAGTTTAGCACAGCTAATGGATGATTGGCTTCAACATGCTTACAAAGAGGTCAATTTAACCTCATTTTGTAGGGGAAAAGCTTCATTTTTACAAAAATACACTTTTATAAAAGAAAACAAAACCCAGTTTTTCTGAGGGTTTTCTTAAAGCAAAACTAATCTTTTACTTTTCTTTTACGGGGCTACGCTGGAATCGAGAACCGACTTACTGACATACGCACCTTAAATTGTTCTCGATTGGAGTGTGTATTAACAAAAGCTTTAAATGTTTTAACAGATTACTTCGAAACTAATGATGTATTGTCCAATGAAAATGAAAAGTAGTACACTGTGATAAAGATATTACAAGAGTATCTATGGATACAACTCAGATATGTGTCCTATCGTTCTTAAAGCAACAATCCTTGGTATATATAATGGTATATCTGAGAGAAAGATTTTGGCAAATTTATAGATACTGTGAAATTAAAATGACTTAAAATATTGCAAAATACTGGTTCAAGGTTAGAGACACTGAGAATGTGATAGTAACTACATTGTCTAAACTATTTTATGAATAATCGCAAATAATATCTCTACTTGGCTGTTACTGCTGGAACACTCCTTAGAAATGGATGGTTTGTCAGATGTATGGAAATACACCGATCCAGTGGATGTTAAATCTTCATTCCTGTCTTCAAGGAAAATATACTATGTAAATGTTAGATTCATCAAAACTCATATTTTTATAAATCCATAAAAAAAACAACACATTTATGAAGATTATCTTGGGATCTTTATGAGTGTAAAAAAGGAATAGCCGTCACAAAATTAACACTAAGACAGACAGAAACTTTAGGATACATTTAACATGTGATCAAAATGAGGTTCAGGATGAATATAACCTTTCAGTGGTGTGTAACAAGTATTAGTTCTTTAGAAAGTCACTCATTTAATCATATTGTTGGAAACACGTCTCTGTGATAAATTACGCAGGGCTGATGAATTGTGCCCTTAAACAATTATATGTAATATAGCTAAGTATATTTGTTAAACATTTGAAATAAAAAAGTAAGTGATGTCATCTGAACCCATTCCCAACGAGAAGTTTCAATAGTGATTTATGTAAAATGATGTTTCATTAATTAATAAATATGTAATGTATTTTATCCATATTCACGACAAATGTATGTTGTACTCCGTAAGTATATTGAAAAGAAATAATCCACCTTTTCGGAGAAGAAGAAAAACGCATAATTTTGGTGAACAAAAGTGTGAATGACAGAGAAAAGCTAATTTGATGAAGAAGAATTTTGCACCTCCCATAGGAAAATGGCAACATTTGAAGCTTTTTAGCTACATCATCATTCGCTTGTATATATATGTTCATTCTGGAATTTTGCATTGTCAATTTCTAAAATTTTTATTACAGGTGGAATAGGTTCAAAGTGAGAGCTGATGGAGTTGTACCAATTATTTCAATTTCTTGTCCATATCGGTGGTTGTGGTTTTCTTTTCTTATCCCAAAAAGAAAAAAATATTCATACAAATATTTGCAATTGTCTCTGCAAATGCGTCATTGCAAATAAATATAAAGTGTAAAATGTAAAATAAAAAACCCATCATTCAAGATTTCATGTCCCATTTCATCTGCAGAAAAGGATCTTTCACTGAAACACATATGAGATGAATACGCTAGAAAAGTTGGACTTAACAGTAGTATCTATCAAAATCGATCACAGACACACAATTAAAGAAGTCGTTTAATTTAATTTTCATGCTTCGTGTAAAGTTGAAAACACCTTCAGTTCATTATAAAACTAAACAGGTTGACGCTGTCCAGAAGTAAAGTTATCTCAAAAGTACGTCCCAACTGTTAATTATACACAGCAGCAAAAGTGCAAAAAATAAATTCTCTCTCTCTCTCTCTCTCTCTCTCTCTCTCTCTCTCTCTCTCTCTCTTCCTTTGTAGGGAAGGCTGTCCATAGGTTGTGGAAATTGTTACCAACCCCTGTAGCTTCTTTAATGTGCCAATAACATATGTTTAAACTTAACTTGCCATGTCTTAAATTTTCCAATGAAGTCTACGCCTATAGATTTGACTGTGACCTACATCCGTACATTCTGGTCTTGGTTGATTACAACTTTGAGGGTGCTTCAACTAACTTCCTTTCACTGCATCAAGTGTCAGTACTTTAGCATCCAATTACCTTTGCCCATGTTTTATTGGGATGAAAGAAGAATAAACTAACGTGAGTGGAAAATAAATTGAACTTACCCAATGAACACGAACAACGATGATTGTGATGCCACGAGGTGCTTCGGTGCAATATGACCATAGATAATCACATTTGGGATAGTCCGTTAGGTTAGAACTGCAAAATGTATCTTTACTTCTCCATAAAACGCAAGTATGAAATAACCTGCTGTCTTATTTATGTTATGCAGTTAGCTGTTGTTATTGTCGATATAATCATAAGTTATGCACCACCAATGGTGCTGCTACTTTACTGTTCATTGTTCTGTTTCAAACAATCTCTAGCATTTGTCAATTTCCTGGATGCATTATATAATATGCGCACGACCACAACATATAAAGGTCATGACATACTCAGAAACACTTGCAAATGATTGTTGTGTATTATGCCCGTCCAATCATTTCACAGCCCACATTTAAAATCCACAAGAAACTAATCTTTCAATTCATGAAACAATTAGTCTTCCTTAGAGGTGATTCCCTTATAATACCATAAGCAGGTAAGAGCAGTGGCAGCTTGAATAACTCCGTGGAATTAAATGCAAGTAAAGAACAAAGACACGGGTATTTTTAAAACCTCGGAAAAAAGAAGGAAAAATATTTTGAGAAAATGGGTTGAAAAACAATATCGTTTAAGCCCAGCAACCTTTTCGCACCTGCTCATGCAAAGTTCTATTGTATCATTATTTTCCTGCCCAACAATAAGAGTCTGGAAAGTAGTCCTGTCTTTGATTCCATTTACCATAATTGTTAATTAAAAAAAAAAAAAATATGATTTGATTGGGAATTGCAAACTTCCTTTTCTTCCCCTTTTTTCTGGATTCCAAGGCCTGATCACGAGAGTGGGAATTCCCAGTTACGTGACGTCCCGGCACTGATGGGTGTAAATTGTAACAGAGCTAGGTATTGATAACAATACAAACCTTGACGCTCGGGTTCAGACCCCAAAATATTCTCAAGTGCCCACTTATGAAGATGTATGATGGTTGAGGTTAATTTGTGGGTATACCAGAATGTTAATCATTACTTATATCCAATCTCACATTAAGTGTATAAGGTGGGGCAAGAGTCTGAAAACACATGACGCATTTAAAAATATTTGTTTTACCTTTCTTGCAATTAGCCATTGAAGGATTAATATAAATGGCTATTAAAGTAATATAGAAGATAGCTTTTGAAAATTAAAAAATTAAACTTTTAGAAACATGAAAGTTAAAATGGCTATCTAAATAGTGTATGTTATTTTTTTTTTTAAATTATTATCATAAGCACTCTGTATGAAACTCTACAAATATTCCTAGGATTTAAAACAAATTTAACAAAATTAGCAAAATAGAACATTATATCAATCATATCGGACAACACATCTAGTACGTACACTCACCAGGAATTGAACAAGGGTGAAAAGAGAAAATCTGGACAACCATTCCACAGCTATTAAGTACAATCCCCGGGAATTTAATACGGGTGAAACATACAATTTGGACAAAGGCAAAAGAAGAAAAACTATCTGTAAGTAAATGCCAAATCTATGTATCGAATGGCAGAACACGAAAGTGTATTATTAGTTCAACTATGTGTCAGTTAACCTTACATAACTTCTCTCTTTACCATTTTATAGTCATACTATTTGCTGTATTCCCCGCCCACTCTGATCTGGATAGAAATGTTTGTATCAGTGGGACAAGAACGTGCTTTAAATACAAACAATCTTAAAAGCTACAGTAATGTAAGCAACACTGAGTTACCAAAGCTAAATGTGGGTTTATGCGTGTTAGTCTAGGTTCTGGAACCATGAGAGTTTGTATTAGCACTCCTTAATCTGTATTATGCAAGACTGTATGAAGCATCAGCTAGACTAATACACCTGCTATTGGTTATACGTAGAGAGAGTTCAGAAGGTGAGTGAGGATGGTGAAACGATAAATAGCAGGGCTACACGTTGTTGCCTGATGTGGGTGTTACAACGTGTTATGAAACTCGGGCAAGCGAGTGGAAGTGTAATTAAAGTAGACTCGAAAACTGTGGGGTTTTAACGGTACTTTAAACACATTATTACCGAGGTATTGACTTTTCCCAAAGACGCTCTATGCCAGCCGACCAGGAACCTGGGACCCTACGATCAAGAATCCGACGCTTACCAACTGAGCTATCACGACTCCCTCACGTTTATAATAGATGTAGTAACTTTTATCTCTGATGACTTAAAATGGTATTGAATGGATTTAGCTCAAATCGGGAAGTAAGTTTATGTGCATTTTCTTTAGTAAGTTTCTAAAATGATTTGTATCTCATTTATAAAAGTATCTTTCACTGCAAATGACAGAGTTCAGGCTTACAGCAAATGCTACAACCATTAATTAATAGATTGCGAAACTGACACGTAATGTACAGCAGTGCAAATTTGTTTGCTATCTAATGTTACCATGATATAGCCCTAAAACTCCGAGACACAAAAATTTCATCGAGCAAAATGCAATTTCACATTTGGAGCAATACTGATTAAAAATTATATCTCAAGATTGGAAATCCCGATCGTTAAAGAAAATTGATAAAACTTTATAAATGTGCAGATCATACGTACTGGCAGAAGTATTTGCTTTCTCAGTCAAGACAAAAAATGACATCTTAACCTTAACCATGGAATGCCGTACATTTTCATTTACTTTTTAGTACAAGATATAAATATTTGGATTTGAGCATATTCATTTACCACTTTATAAATGTTTAGAATAAATATCAGATTTGAATTTTCATCTGTACTTTTGTTCTTTTATAATTAAGTATTCCAGCATGGTTGCATGACTAATAATTACGTTTAAAAAATCAAAACCACTTGTGACCTGCTCAAGTTGACGCTTGAAAATCAGTTTATGCAAAAGATTTCAAGTTAAAGAGAAATGCAAAAATTAGAAATTGCGGAAAGAATCTGTCTTTGGCCTCCAGGATTCTATCTCTTTCCTTAAGACCATAACGTGTTAATTTCATTGGCATTGTGAATCATTCTGCCCCAATGCAAAATCACAATTCACCAAAGGTGTTAAGGAATTCATTCTCTTTGAACGACAAGCCATCAGGTATCCATTCATGAGAAACATGGTAAATGAATACAATCAACTGGTTTTTTTAAATTAAAAAAAAAAAAATTGAAATTTTTAGTAACATTTTGCTTTTTTTCCGTTTATTTTTTGTAAAAAACCCCCCCCCCATTTGAGTATCAGATGAGCGCCTGATTAGTCATCATAACCTCATATGACAAAGTTTTAAATATTGTGTATATAATGCCTGTGAATGTTTGGGTTTTTGTTCTTGTTTGCATGGATAATTTAGAAAACTGATGTTTCCTTTTTAATATTAATTTTGTTTGCTTGAATGTTTGTTTTGTATTGTCCTCAACATGAGTATGCAACAGATTCATTTTTTAAAATAGAATATTATGCGCTTGTATGCCTGAAAATAACACTGTCGTAGATAAATAAAGACACGGGCAGAAATCCCACACTACTTGGTGTTATGTGTATACTAGTGTTTTAGATCTTAGGACCGGAAGTGATGTAATTTGCCTTCATCGTCATGTATATTATTAGTACTTGTTTTTCAGTAATCTGTGGTGTGCGATAAAAAGCGTAAATAATTTGCTCACTACTCAAAGGTATTGCGCTTTTCTATCGACTTATCGCCCTTTATATGGTCAGTATATTTTTATTATTTTTCTTTTAATTATTTTCCCTTCAAAGGTTGGTCAGGGGTCGGAGAGTTGTCTAATGCCAGCTCAACGTAAACTAACTCACTGGACATGATATATAAATGTGAAACATACATAATAAAATTACAATTTTCCTATAGTGATATAGTGAATATAAAAGAGACAACTTAGATCATTCTTGCCTGTGCCTATAATACCTCCTTTACAAAATAATTTTCGATGATAAATGTCTAAAATACAAATTGATACGATGCACTGCTTGCCCAATGATACTCCTGCCGATTGCTTTTGATCGATTATATTGAATGCATATCACATTGAAAGAGGTGTCTTTCGACAGAGAAATTCCCTTGTAGTGTTGCATGTATTTAATGATTATAATCCCATTAAACTCTCCTTATGCCGGTACATTGTTTTCCTTCCTCAACAAACATCGAAGCAACATCATTTTCCGCAAGAAATAGAGAGGAATGAGGGCGGAATTTACGACACCCGGCGTGAAACCTGCCATATTTTCTGAGACAATTTCTAAACAGTTTATCTCCATAGCTGCATTTCTTTCTAAATGGGATTATGCCACATCGAACACTTGATGGTGGATGCTGTCTACAGACCCACATTCTCGTAAATCGGACACGTGGAACCTCGGTTACTCTTCGAAAACAACCGAAGCTATCTTCAACCTTCACACGGTACTGCCATTTACCATATCCCTTCAACGGACAGCACACTGTTTAGAATCATACAAGTAAATTATGCTAATGCTAACGTAACTTCGGAAACACAGCTTCTTGTCACCACCAGCATTCGATATAAAGATTCAACAAAACTACAGATTCAAAAGAAATCCTCATATCGACCACCAGGTTGAAGACGTAAAATGGGAATAATGGTAGCACTGAATCCCAATATACTATGCAAAACTATCAGATTGATGCTGCTATTAAGATTTGTCGGCACATCAATACAACACTGGTTAAATACTTCCGATTAAAAGTTATGTTCTAAAAATGAAAACATTAAACTGCAAAATAGGAGCAAAACCACTTGTAAGATATTCTTCCAAATAAACGTAAACTTGAAGCACTGCAAAATAACAGATACAAGCTAAACATGCTTAAATTTTGTAATAGGTATACGCAATAAAGGATAAAGGCAAATGATATAAAGTCTTTTAATTATAGGGTCCAAAGTTATTATATAAACCGCATTCTCTAAACAGATTCCAAAGTTTATTAATTGAATTCACAATTTTTAAAAAAAAAAAAAAAAAATCTGTCGGATAGAGTGAAAGTCGATACGCTCGACAAGAATGTGTTTCAATGACATTCGATATCGCCAGGGTATGCACTCTGGTCGATGTTCACTCTCAGACGGTACACATGAGTAAAGTATGTGTGCCCCATGCGCTGTTTTTCTCAATACCTCACCAATTTGTTTTAAAAACGGACTCCTCACTTCAATGATGGTCTTCATGTTCTGAAGCTTCTTGTTGTAGTTTTATTTCTACATATTTTGCACAAGTATATACAACTTGCCGATTTATATGATATTTGAAGTCTGTATTTTCTTAAAAGAGGTCTTGTTTGTTCATATATTGGTATAAAAAAAATGACATATCTCTATTTACACAGATGCTTCCAACTGTTTGTGCAGGAGGCAAATGTTAGACAGCAGAGGGTTGAGGATGTGGGTGGTCTCTTGAAACCTTAAATCATTACAGGAACATATATCTCTTATTCCTCTACATATATAACAAGTGTAACCGTCACTGT
Organism: Megalonaias nervosa; assembly: GCA_016617855.1. Taxonomy (NCBI): domain Eukaryota; kingdom Metazoa; phylum Mollusca; class Bivalvia; order Unionida; family Unionidae; genus Megalonaias; species Megalonaias nervosa. The sequence continues at coordinate 10,599 of JAECUM010046619.1, read as the reverse complement.
ACAAAGTGGAACCAAAATGAGGCTGTTTCAAGATGTCTGCTCGGTTGCATTTATCACTATCTTTTTATGTTCCCAACTTTTTAGGCAGAACATACCAATATATTTAAATACGGCGTTGAAATATGGACGAATGGTGGATCAATACATGACGGCTACGGGTAGTATTTATTCGGGCGATGGCCTTGGTACAAGGTGGAACCTAAAATAAAAGCCCCAAACGCCAAGCAATAACGTAACAACAATGCAGAATGACACGACACGACACGACACGACATGACATGACATGACATGACTTTATATGATATTGTAAAGCGACTGCCTAAAGGGAGTTGGAAAAAAAATTCACGTTTTTATGAATATGGCAAACACCCACAGGGGCTCGTTACGCCGTGTATAGCTTATAATGCTATGAAAAAAGACGTAAAACCCCAAGAAAAGAACAACAACAAGAGTAAAACTAAGGGTATTATTCAGTTGGTAGTGGGTGTGGGGTAGGGGCGAGTTGTATACCTGTAACATGGAGACAGCATTATATACAAGCGTGGTTTTTATATTAACTTAAAGACATTAAACTGCCCACGGTTCACAGAAGAATGTGGACATAAACCGTTCTCACAGCTGACAGAACATCATCCCACCACAACATATTTATGTGGTAAATATGTGATGCAATCGGGCTCAAAATGAAATTTGTTTATGTCTTCTGTAGTCAACTGTTCCACATACATTACAGTAAATATGGGAATTTCTGCATCCAATAATCCTCCTTTCACATGAATATTGTAGCAATGTAATGTTTAGTTGTGAAAGTGACACTTCAGGGCAAACATAGATCGTCTACTGCACTCTAACCGGTACAGCATCAAACAATGTGACATCATACACATTGGACATTTTGTGTTGAAAAATGATTTTGTCTGTGTAAAATGTTCTAGTTTTTTCGTAAGGACTCTTCTTTTATTTATAATTTGTAAACAGGTATTATCTGCTTTTAAACGTTAATACTTGTTCAACTTCATTTGGGGCTATTTTTTACGCAAAACAAATTAAAGGTGTACCATCTCAGTCAGAATGAACGAAATTATTCGTTCTTCTTTCGATCTTAATAATTTCCACTGAAACAAAAACTATGTGATAAAGAGAATCTCAAAAGGACAATGATTTAGTATTAAATTTATGAAACTCGCTGAATAATGACAGCTTTTGCTCGCAAGGCTCACCAAAAGTATACATTCTTCATCTCGTTTCATAAATTCAGTATTAAATCATTACCCATTTGAGATCCTCTAGATATGATATGATACGATTCGATATGATATGAACTCACACTGGCGGAAGCCTACAGTCCGCCAATAAGCGTGTACGGGCACATTGTCAGTGATGCTACAGACAATAAAAATAGCTTGTAGAAAAGTGAATAGCATGGCCACTACTACTACTACTACTACTACTTTCTATTATTAATATTAGTATCAATCTTAAAAAGGACGAAATATGCAGAAGACGAAACAGGAAGATAATATATGTCTATCTGTAGCATACCAAATTTTGTTCACAGGGGCGATTTGTTGCGGACGATGCAATTTGTTGCAGACAGGGGTGATTTGTTGCGGAAAAAGAAATAAATGTGAGAAAAGAGAGTTGTAGAGAATTAAACAATGGACATTGAAAATAAAAACAGCACAAAGGAAAGTCTGCGAGGCAGGAACATCATAAAAGGCCGAAAATGGAGATGATTCTTAGATATGCCATAAGCGAATCCTGCAGAGTTGATTGTGTAGATGGTTGCTATTAAAGATCACGCGTGGAATAAAATTAGGAAACAGTTTGAAACGTTTTCTGTAAAATGGAGACAGGATTTAAACATTTATTGAACGACACTGATGATTAATGTTCCAGCCTACTCAACTGGCAGCCGTTAGCCTCTGCAATTCTTTTAAGTGTAATTTCACATACCAGTTATCATTACATGCTCAACAGAGAGCTGTTGAAGGATTATGAAACTCAGATTTAAAAACATTCCAATGGGTAAATTGATGGATGCAAAAATAAAAAGTATTAGGGTGGATTATTGGGGAAGACAGAGCAAATATGTTTTGAGTGCAGAAGATTCTAGAATATCCAACTCCCTACTTATCCATTTCTACAACGAATCATATACATAGTGCTTTTCTATGCTTATCATTTTATCTTATACATACTCAGTATAACATGATATTTTACATACTTTTATGTGATGAATGATGTATTTGCATATGTTATGGGCTTGAAAGTTTGTATGATTTTCCGAATGACACAGTACTGCAGAGTGTGTGTGTAATTGGGTTTTTAACGTAACTTGTAACAATTTTTCAGTCATATCGCTACGATATCTGCAGTGCGACAGTTTATAGTGATGTCTAGTACTGGGGCATCATGCCGCAGACATGTAGCATGATGTCCCACCCAGTCACATTATCCTGACACCAGGTCGACCAGTCCTAACACTAAACTCTTAATGCTGAGCACCAAGCGAGGCCGCTACTAGTATCATTTTTTTATAAGTCTTTAGTATGACACGGCCGGGATTCGAAACCGTTACCTCCCGCATCCAAGGCGGAGGCTCTAACCACTTAGACCGCCGTAGAGTCTGTATTGCAGAGTGAAGCTAGATTATGCATATTGTGCAGAATGTAGAGTAATATTGTACGTAACAGATTGTCTCCATGTAGATTAAATCCTGTAACTACCTGAGTTACTACTACTACTACTACTACTACTACTACTACTACTAATTATTATTATTATTATTATTATTATTATTATTATTACATTAAACACCGAAATGATTAAGAACCCCAGAAGTACAATTCCCACTCCCACCACCCAATCACATAATAAACACGCGCTCAAGTAATGGTAAATGTAGATGAATGGTGGGGAAATTAGTTTCCGGCGTATATTTCGTATAGGTGAAGACTTAATATTTATCATTTCTTATTGCGTACAGTAAGCTCTTTCAGATTTGGCATAAGGATGCATATCGAAAGCCACTGTTAACATTAAGAAATCCCATGCGATTTCAAACGCACTAACTTCATGAATTGACATTATATGCTAATGACACTAGCAATCTCCAGAAACACGACTTTTTTCCTGTAAGCATATAAAGAGGCTTATTTCTATATCTACCTGATTTCGAAAGTTTTCTGGATTCAAATATTTGTATCATTATATTCAAACGACCCCTTTTATTGCTGTATGGTGCGACATTCGAATGGCCCATTTTCCTACTCTACAGTGCGATACTCGTAAAACGTTTAGTTTCTTTCCTAGCAACTTCTAAAGGAACTCGAACCTATTCAACCTTAGTTGACTTTCCGAGTGTATCGATTTCGACCCTGAGACAGATCTGCTTGCAGATATTGTACGAACACGAGCCACTCGAGAAAACATAGACTTTTAAAGGAATGCGGTTCACAGAACAAATTCTAATCATAATTAAAGGATTTTGCTTGTGCTTCTTTTATCAATTATTTTATAAACATTTTACACAAAATTTTAACAGTTTTACTTTTGATATCTTTTGTACGTAAGGCTTAAATTTATTTCTAAGGGTTTATCTTCGTAACTTTTTTCCCACTTGGTACATTTTCGAACTTTACCTTAGTTGGCACTACAAGTGCCGAGTTGTTGTAAAAACAAATATATACATACATACTTAGCTGATCCGACTTTTGCCACGCTGTTTTGTTGTCATGGTCAATAGAGTCACAGTTCTCTTCACTTAGGGTTACATTTGATCTATTTTGCTATACTTTCTTGATTTCGAAAGGTCAGTACACTACATAATTTGGACGCCTCGTTTTGGTTCCACTTATTTTATTATGCTCAACAATTACGGACAGATGGAGGGTGTCACAGTATCCCCTCCTTGATGCATGTGGAATAAAATCTAACATTATCCTATACACATGATGCCAATATTCGTTTTGTCAACACAAGTCGTTTCTACAGTAATCCATCTACTATTATATGTACAATGCTCATGTTAATGACTGAGCACATCATCGTCGATTAAAGACAAGAATTAAAGTCCGCGAACAGAAAACATTGGATTTTTTGTGCGGATAACATCTTATAATAATGGTTATGGATCTATCAATATAAACCTGTAATTCCGTGACCAGCGTGTATGGCCACTCGTCATAAAATATCCAATAAGTACAAAACGTTATCTGAAGCTAACATACATAATGAACATGAAAATCTTTTTAGGGGAATTTGGGATCTAAAGTGACCTCCTCCACCCACTTCTGCTTTATCATGCTTACGAATATATGAACAAACTTCATGAGTTTCAATGGTAGGCGTAAGCAGAAAGGTAATTTATCTTTGAGCTTGATATATGCTTCTTGTTTTGAACACGTTTACATTGTAACTGCTTATTACAACCACATTTCTCCTATTAGGTTTGCTAATGAATACAAGCCAGTCGGGAAGGCTATTTACTGTTTGTTTAATTCCCTGGAGCAAAACAAAATGTGGGACTGAAACTGTAAGCCTTCATTTGTGTTGAGAAGTTCATGGAGTAGTACCAATGTACATAACGCTTGTACGCATGCCCTACTTTGGAAAGTATGTTGATAGATAAACATATGCATTCAGTGTCAGACATGACAGGAAAGTGAAATACCGATTGTCGACTAAAGATGTGGTTTGAATGCAGTCTCTAAATCTTAATAAAAAAAATGCATGGAAATGGATGGCTGAGAGTACGTATATTGCTCTATTAAACGTAACTATGCAAATTGTATAGCAATATAAATTTCCTAAATTTTGTTATAGTTGATTTCTTGCACAGTCTGCCAAACTGATAAATTGTAGTCATAAAATAAATTAAATCTTCATTCAAAATTCAGTAAACAGAGGCGAAATACGAGGAGAGTTTTTCAGTGTGACATAGAAGAGGAACTGTTTTTGCTCGGAATAAGGGTGTTTTTAAAACATCCCTGCAGGCCAAATATTTTTGAATTCCGATTGTTTAGTTTATTATCTGAATGAAGAACAATATGAGATTTGGTTATTTTGTTACGGATAAATGGAATTTTTGACTGATTATTTTCAATGGGACTGGTCTCGGAATTATAATCAAGTATATCATTACACCGTGGACTACCAGTCTCACTCACAGCAGCAGCGGCAAACAAGCAGCAACAGTAGTAGTAGGACGAGGAAGAGGAGGAGGAGGTAGAGGAGCAGCAACAGTAGTAGTAGTAGTAATGGTAATAAAATAAGAAGAAACGACGTAGCTACATTCATCGAGTCCAATTCAGAGAGATTATGTGAATATTGGATCTCTATATAAACATTTTGAGAAATACCTCACGTTTCTTAAGAAATGAGGCTTACATCAAGAAAAATGAGAGAATTTGTGTTTAACTGTAAAAGGAGATTGCAATGAAAAAATGAAACATAATACAATAATACATGCAAATTTCGAGGCTGAAAAAATACCAAATCTCTCAAATTAAAGTGGGGTCCATTGGGCAGGACGAATCAAAGAAACAGAAATACGGATTTGTAATGCCACGTTAAACAAAGATGGGAAAAGGGTCTAATAACATACATGGATAAGACATATAATATCAAAGAACAGTTTTACTTCAGGAACACTGGTGTTCACAGAACAAGAAAAATACGAGATAGAAATACAAATGACTGGCAGCAGCTGTGTCGAAGCACAAAAAGAAGTCAGTGGTGATACGTGACAGGGCGTCATGAAGATTCCAGTTGATGAAAAGAGATTTCACAACAGGTTCTACAAGTTACACAGACAGGTCTAACACGGGGATCAGACTATGCGAAAAAGCCGATTCAATAAGTTTGGTCATGAAACAGGAACCTTTCACGCATTGTACAGATGACTGCGCATATTGCATGTCGTAAAACGCAATTTCGACATATTTTACGATGTGATATCTCACTACAAGAATATTATTGGAGAAAACGCTATAAGAAAAAGCTCAAACTAAAACATTTTAGTTTATTGACGTGATGTAGGTGATAATCAACTGAAATACAGCTCAAGTGAACCCCCGCACCCCACATTGTTTTTGAAACACTTTATCTTCTTTTTGCTGAGGAGGATTATCGTAGGTCCACTAATACGAAAACTTACAGATAATTAGAAAACAGTTCTAAAGTAACGGTCACTGAAGTCAGAAGAAATTTGATGGCCACTTTCATTTTTGTGTGAAACAAATAAGCGCGATAAAGGACCTTAGACTTTCATATTTTGCGTTATGGATTCCAGGTATGCGTTTTTAGTGGCTAATGCGGATTTGAACAATGAGAGCGAAATCCATGAATTTAAGATTTTCGACTCGTTCCGAAATTTAGCTTTTAAAAAATGCCTACGGTAAAACAAATAGTTAAACTGTCTTGTCTTTGTTAAGTTATTTTCTTTCAAAGTTACACGATGATGCTGAAAACAACGTTTAGTAACATTTACATCTCTGGTAAGACTCACAAACGAGCTTCAAGTATAACTTCAACTCCCAAACAAGCTTCAAGCGTAACTGTTATACCATACAATGACTATATTTAAGCTCGTATATCAGTGAGGGCATTCTCGATATGCGCGAAAAAAAAAATACACTCCAGAGATATCGGGATTCTACTTTTATTCCTTTTCGTCCTAATAAAAGGAAGACGACATTTCTGACACATCCTGCTGAAATTTGTGTCTGCGTCCAGAAGACCAGTATCAATTGAATTGACTTACCTTCCATATCCTTTGCGGCAGATTGGCAAAGGTGAATCGCGTCGGAACGTCCGTCTCATGTGTTGATCTACATGGCGCCTTCTTGAGAGCAAGAAGTAATTCGGCTAGTTTGTTCAGTTTCACCGATTGGTGCCTACGTCGAATCTTTCTAAAACGACCAAACATTTTGCAGATTTAATAGTTTGGTATGCAAAGTATTCCAGAGCTGAAAGAAACGAACTCCAAGCCTCCACTAGATCTTGAGAATTGATAAAACACATGCGTGGCAGAGACCTTTAGATATTACAAATCCCGTACACAAAAGTAGGTATGTTCGTGAATTTCATCACGAAGCCGATATAATTTTTTTTTTAATTCCTTGAAACATATTCTTGGTCTGATAGTTCTTCCCCTATAAACCGTCCGCAATTCCGCAATGTCGTCTGACACTTCTTAATTATTTTTTAAAATTCTTCATGCTTTAGTTCAAGTACCAAATCGTGTCAATAACAACGAGATCCTTTTCTATGATATTGCCGTGATCATTTATAAATCGAACGATGACTTTCAAGCTTTTCTGAAATCGAATTCCGGTAAAAGTGAATATAATTTAGGCTCGATTCAACAGTTCAGTTAATGATAATACAAGGATGTTGTCGACGCCATTATGACAGAGTGTAGTTAAGTGCAATATTGATAAATTGAAAATGACATAATTTAATATAATGCTGCAATTAAATGTCTGGCTGCAAAAGAAATGTATTCACAATAATTGGTACGCGTGCTGCTTCGTGCTATCAACCATAGATTACTTTCATAGAACTAGCTGGTCTACATTGTTCACAAAAACAACATGAAGCTGAATAGGCCACTGTCATATTTTGCAGAAAAAATTCAAAGTGTTGTGGCACAAAATATGTTAACGACTTTGTTTTTGTTTTCCCTAGGGAAAGCAATCTAGTGTACATCTCCCAGGATATTTTATATTGTTTTGTGGTTCCGACTGAAGGAAACATCTTTGAAACGATATCTCGTGTTCTCTTCGTTTCTGCTCCCATGGGAACTTTCTCTGGACAGCTCGTATCTATCTTGATGTAAGCATAGTCATGTGAAAGAAACAATGATCGGTATATTCGGATGCAACAAGCCAGTCCGGTACCAACAAATAAATCTAACATTACCAAACAAAGTATTTAAAGATGCGCATTTGTGCCCGTGCAAGAAACGTCTTTACGTGCATCTAATATCTAGAGAGGCATATACACGGTTTCTGCGGTAAAAGTTAATTAAATTTAGTGCATTTCATATTAGGACTGAAAAAGCATCTATTATCTTGGTTCACCAAGCTTCTATACGAATAGGGTTACTGTTGACGAACTTACTCGATACATAATTTCATCTCTGCTATGCTAGACAACGTACAATTACACTTTTTCGTTCTGTAATCAAATAAAATTTGCGAATTGAGTTGAATGATGAACTCTTTCTGCGATGCTGGACTATATGACGTTATCAACAATTGCAATCACGTTCCTCACAGCTAATCTTTCAGAATATATCGGTGCCAGAAGGTCGTTTTGACCTCAGAGTCATCTGAACCTCAGTACATCAACTTAGTGCATTTAATACACGAGCACCTTGATTGGATCCTACCTTATAACTATTATCACATATTTACTTCCCCCCCCCCCTTAAAAATATTGAACAAATTACAATAAACCAAGGCAAAAAGAACCAGACTATGTTTGGAGGCTCAGAGGCTCTTCATTGTGACGTCACCAGTATGTTGTGATGCCTGTAACGCGCTGCCTTGCGATATCATCACCATCACAACTAATTTTCCCATTCTGCACGAAAGCTATCGTAGAGACAAGACAGCAGCAAATGCATTCTAAATTGAGTGTGACGCATTCTTCAAAGCGGACGGCTTTCGCCACCAAATTAACACCGTTGTGGCAGTGGCATTATTCTAACCAAGGGCGGTAATCCACTGTGAGGAGTATTAAGCAATCGCAATAGCGAACAAAGTTTCAAAGAGTGGCACCATAAGCATATCACCGTGTGGCCTCTTCTGTGCGTCGTACTATTCTGCGCAGCGATAGGTCATTTCTGCAAACACTGGTTCACCTGGGGTTGTTTGTTCAAAATCCAATTTGCATCAAGAAAGATCGATCGGTCCTTTAATTTGGGTAATTAATATTCATATTCATAATGTGCAACAACGTATCCCACATTCATATTCTAAATGCATATGAAGATGTCCCTTCTAAATGTCAGCATGAAGATCCACACCATGACCTTCGTGAACTTGTAACACATAATCGGTAATATACACTCCCATTCATCAAAACCTATTTACTATTTAGTATTAGAATCATTCAAATAAATACATTATTTGAAAGATAGAAATGTTTACCTTAGAACATTACTGCATCTAAATCAAGATTCTAATTTTTCATCAGTTGTCCCACACCTATTTTATCGTCTGCTAATCAACTTGTCAACTTTCCACTCAAACGAGATTTTCAAGAAATTCCCATGCGTATAGTCGGTTTCCAAATTCTTCAGAATTTTTTTCATAAACGAGACGTTGTAAACAAATTACATCCAATTCATTGTTGTTCCTCTTCAACTTAATAACTTATTACATCTAAAAATGTTGAACTTTTACTGATGTTTTTAAAAAATCCGTTTAGCCTGCCTAATATCTCTTGCCGTTTAGTGACATTTGCGTTTAATTTTCTAATACCAAGTATAAACCTGACCTAGTTCCACGGTTGAAATGCTGACGAAAAAAGTAATGAATTCCGTTTCCATAGCCCGATGCATAAACATATCTTTTGAAAGACATGCGCGGAAAAGGCCGACATATCGTGAATCATCAAAACACAAGGGTAGTATTCTGTGTGTCTAGTATCAGTGTTATTTTAAACAGAATATTCTGGTGACAATAGCCGCTCTTTAAACGGTAATCATTTTAGTATTTTATTTTCGTCAATCGGTCTAATTCGGTATGCGTTTTCTTGCAACATTGGTGACGGAAGCCTATACATGCACAGAAAAGCTCGACTACGGGTTTTTATAATCTACGCCATTGTATGATATATTTATAGGTTACTGCATTTGTATGGGAAAATATAAAGATTTTTTCCAGATGGATACTGCACGACCTTTGGGAATACAGTATCCATCCGAGAAAACGAGTTCATATTTTCCCATACAAATGTAGTAACCTTTTTATGATATACTCATTTTCTTGTTCTACCTAAGGCTTTATTATAGAAAAATACACTACAAGAAACAAAGTAATTGAATTTATGCTGTATTCCGACATAAATACACAACCGTAGATTCATCAATACACAATAACAATATTAATCAGCACATAGCACTGCTCAGCGACCTTTGAACTTAGTCACGAGCTCGACGTCAGTTTCAAAACGAATTGTCGTTTTGGTCTACTTAAAATTGAAGTTTAGAGTCATATTGTGAATGAACGTGCTCTGCAACGGATTTTCCAGTTGTTCTGGATTGAATAGATTTTGGAGTTTTTTTGTGGGTTTTTTGTTTGGGGGGGGGTTGTTGATTCTACTAAATTCCGCTGATTCTGGACTAGATTTATTAGCTATGTCAATTCCACACAAAGTGCATGTGTCTGTGATTTGAGCAGTCAGGTGCGTCGTGACTCAGCTGTATGTGTGTTTCTCTTCTGCCATTGAATGTTTGGAATCATATTGTGGGGAAAATATGAACTTTTTCAATTGTATTTATCAAACAGACGCTATGGAATATCATGTTCATTTCATTTTGAGCGCAGTAAGGAGAATTTTGATTGCAGTTGGAAATGTAGTCAG
>JAECUM010046614.1:0-30610 GCA_016617855.1 Megalonaias nervosa | reverse complement strand
TGTGGATGGTATTGTAGTAGCGCCTAATTTGAAGTAACTGTGCTATGGGGAATTAGTCACAAGCAAGAGGGTTTTTCTTTTCTACATTTAATGGAACTCCGATACTTCTAGTTCTTCATGCTGACTCCCTGCACTGTGTTTGACCTGGCTTATAAATAATCCTAGCGGACTTCAGAGAGAGCATTCCCTGAAGACCTTTTCTAAACTTAAACTTTGGTCTGATTGTGTTAGGTGCAGACCCTTTATCTAACTCTAATCTACATATCAAAATGCACAAAATCTAAATTATGTAATCCAAAATAAAGTCATATATCAACTCTCCATACACACTCTTTTCCCACTGATACTGTATGTTAGAATTTTCAAAAATATCATATTAAATAGGAAATTAATTGTAAACTTTATCCTTATGACCAAATTAATTCAAAATTAAACTATAACTACCTAACTCTATTTTAAGCACTTTATACCTACTAAAAGAGATTCCCTACAACTGGTGACTAATTTTAATGTTTAAGTATTAAGGCAAACTTGCTACAATTGATTTTAATTAGCTTTACAAACACATAATCCAACTGTCATACTGACTTCATTGTTTTGATTTCTCAGCTAGCACTGTAACTTGACAGCACTGCATTTCAGTAGCTGCTGATAATATGGTATTCACCCAGAATCTCAGCCTCTAATTTTAACAGTGACTAAAGAGCTACTCCTCTATCATAGACATGCTATTATTAAATTTATGGAGAGAATATAGAAAATTTATACACACATACAGCTTCTCTTCTAAAACTTATAAAAATACCATAGCACCTGAAATAACTAAATTTAGCCCTATAATAGTATTCAGAGGAAATTATGTGGTCTATATTAAACTCATGTTAGGTTATCTATTAGCTTTGTTTGTGAACTATTTTCCCTGATCGATAGGACCAAGGCGACATATGATATTAAGTAGAAATTTTGTTATTTCGACAGCTCTTTTGTTGTGGAGACCTTCAGCGTCAGACCACTTGGAAAAACTATCTGTGGCTGCAACAATATATTTGTTCCCATTGTCTGTCATTGGAAGAGGACAGATAATATTGATTCCAACTAAACTCCACACTTTTGATGGCACTGGTAAAGAATTCAGAGGAGGTGCTGCTTGTATCGGCCCTAGATTCACTCTACGGCATTTATCGCAGTCACTTACATAATTTATTATATGGTGTTTCATCCCCATCCAGTAATACCCTTTGTGGCATTTCTCATATGTTTTGTCATGGCCTAGATGTCCACCAGTGTATTTACCTGTTACAATAAAAATATAACAATTCAATTTTACTTCAAAAATACAAGAAAAGAATGTTTACAATTTATAATTATGCACTTTGTGTACCACAGAGTGAAAGAGGGGAGTATATGTGAGAGCACTATTGAGGCCAATGATGAAAACGGAGGGAGCAAACAAGAGAGAGGAGAGTAAGAGCAAGAGCTGAAAGAACAGAGAAAGGAACAGAGATAGAAAAAAAAAACAGGAAGAGAGAGATAGAGGGAGAGAGGACAGAGGAAGAGGAGTATACACGAGAGTTCTAGAGACAGATGGTGAAAATGGAGAGAGAGAGTCAGTGTAAGAGAGAAAAAGTGAGAGAGGAAGACAGAAAAAAAGAAAGAGGGGAAGAAAGAGAGAGGAACAGACATAGACGAAAAGTGAGAGGAGGAGATAGAAAAAGACAGAGGAAGAGAGAGAGTAGAGGAAGAGAAAGAAAGAAGACAGACACAGAGGAAGAGGTAGAGGGAATAAGACAGGATAAGAGGGAGGAAGAGGGGAAGGGAGTAAGAGGCCAAGAAAGAAGACAAAGAGGAAGACTTAAGGAAGAGAGAGGACAAAAGAAGATAGAGTGGAAAAGAGAGAGATGAAAGAGAGGAAGACAGAAGACAGGAGGAGAGAAAGGAAGATAGAGAGAGGAAGAAAGAGATGAAGAATGAGAAGAAAAGGAATATGGAGAGGGGAAGGAAGGATGACAGGGAGGAAGAGTGAGAAAGAAAGAGGGGACACAAGAGAGAGAGAGAGAGAGAGAGAGAGAGAGAGAGAGAGAGAGAGAGAGAGAGAGAGAGAGAGAGAGAGAGAGAGAGAGAGAGAGAGGTAAACAAAGAGGAAGACAGATAGCAGTTGCGAACAGATTCCAATCCCTGAAATAATGATGGATAATTGAATTGGATAGGGTATGGATGTATCAATATATTAATTAGCTTAGCAAGAAGTGTTTAATTGCTTTTCTTTGCATTACAGTCAATAGACCCAGGATCTGTACATGTTATCTGCATTAATATTATATTATGATTACTAATTTTTTAAAGTACTACTTACCAAAATGAAAGCTTGCTAGGACTGCTGATACTTCATTTCTTTTATGAACACGACAGTTATCTTTGTAAAGTACACCACTGCTTGCAGTAAAGCCTTTAACCTCAATTCGCTCTTTCTCTTATTGAGAGCTTTGATATCTGCCAGATTTGCTGGGTAGGTGCCATCATTAACATCCGATACTATTTCAATGTATAACTTGTCATCCATGATTGTGAGTCAAGAAGTAATATTAAGGATATTCAGCTTTATTTATGCCAAGAATTGATTCCACCAGATGCTCTTATAAATGGGATTATAGACCCATTTCCTGTAGGGAACACCTGGAATTACCTCCGATAATTACTACCTACACAACATATGACATTTCTGGTGGGTTTTGCAATAGACACGTTTTGTGGCTTTACTTGTTTTCAAATGACACAACCCTTCACTGATCCCTTGAACCCCCAAAATATCAGAACAATAGCATTCACCTGTAATCATCACACCTGTGACACTTTCCTTTAATATACATACAGCGAGAAACACCTAGAATACTTAAGAAACACTGATTGCAAACTGCCTATTGCTTTCTTTGTAATTAGCAATTTCAATAAAATACAAAATAATTTTATACATGCTAATAAAAACTGACAAATTGGGACAATCATATATCTTCCATGTGAGACCTTAAAATAGTTATATTTCCTCATCTTATATTCTAATTATACGTAAAATCCAAACAAAATAAGAAAAACATGTAAACCCTTTCAATGAAGGAAGGACATTAATATATTTTTGTTAATATGGAAGGTTGTAACATAAATATTTATGCTAAAATGGTTGTTTTTAAAAATAAATATATTCATGGGGGGGAGGATTTCTTATAAAATTCTTAAAATAAGTTAGTATCTGTTTTTATAAATTTAGTTTGCTATTTAATTGTTCTAATGGTGTAACTGGAGGGGGATAATCACCTAGCCAAATCTTTCCCCAGTGGGGACACTTTCAACTGGAGGGGAATGAATTTGCTAGCCAGTTGTTTCCCTCAGCGAAAGAATTGGCTAACTGATTCTCTTCCTGGGAAAAAATCAACTAACCAATTTTTTCCCCTGGGGAAACTTTCAGAGGGGGATAAATTTGACTACTATACCTGTACTTTGAAGTTTTTGTGTAAATGCATAATTTCGACAAATGGATCTAGGTTTCTTTCAGGCAAATTATATAGCACCTCTCGTGAACAGATCAGACAGGCAGCTTACAAGAGGGGTTCAATCTTGATTTAGAGGGAGCCTAGTCATTGTGCTATCAGTTTTTTTTTATTTGTTTCTTTAAGCTCTACATGAATCCTAAATAAATCTTGTGAAAAGTAAAATCTGAGAACTTGCAATGCATTGTTCCATCGTGGTACCTGGAGTTCTCCGATTAACGGCTACAAACACAGTTCATACTGTAATAGATAATTCTATATCTGCATGCCACAATGTTGTCTAGTGAGTTCAAGCTGTTATAAACAGATAGATAAAAACAAAACTTGTATGCATGCACCGTTAATCAGCACTGACATGCTTAAAATTTGGGCATAGAATATTGCCAGTTACAAAATCATGCAAAAACAAATGAGTTAGAATTAATTTCATGGCCACAAACTGTTATGATCACAACTTTGCAAGGGGTCTGCCCCTCCTTCCCCCGGCAACAATATGTTAAACCTGTTTAAGAGAAACTCAGCATCCTTTATTTCCAATTTAATTAAATAACTAACATGGCAATTTGCAACCAGTGCAATCTAGCTGCATTTTCTTGTATAAATTCATAATTATAAAAAAGTATACATATACTAGGTTTTATGCAAAGAAAAATGGCACTACATTATACCAGCATTGTACATCTTTTCTACCCCCACCCCCGAACACAGCACTGACTGGCGTTATGACTCTATGGTCTTAAACTAAATATCAGAAAATAGTGAAAACCAACAAGTTTTTCATAAAATTCAACAAATAATTTATTTCCCTAGAATACAAAGTGAAAATTTAACGGGAACTTACACTACTATGAATTATATCCCAAATAGTCCCAAAAAAGTTGCAACTTAAGTCCAAAGGGTATCAAGTATTCCAAATGAATTCCAGTAGTATTCCAAATGAATTCCAGTAGTATTCCAAATGAATTCCAGTAGTATTCCAAAAGAAATTTGATACTGAATGCTCTGATGTCCCATAAGTCTGAAATAGTGTGGATGTGCTGACTGTCTTGATGTAACACAACAATATAATCCAAAATGTCCTTGAATAAATTCACAATAATTCCAAGATAGTAATTTAGTCCTAAGTCAAAGAGCACTTTGTGATTGCAATCAATAATTGAAATAAATAAATTAAATCCTCACAAGTTTTTTTTCCTATCAGCCACATGAGTACCATAAATGGTACACCAAATACCCATTCCCACAATTATGAGCGTCATTCAGTGCATTCCCCAAGAATCAGTAGCAGCTCTTGTACCTCCATTATAGTGGGTGGCACCCCAAAAGTCTTTACCTACTATATTATCAAATACATCGTCTTTCTCAACTCAAATGCAACCAATTGACAATTTTTGGTCACAGAAGTAAATATCAAAATGTTTTGTTTTTTTTGTTTATAGCATGAAATTCAAGCCAAAAAAAAATTGACCGCAGTATGGAATGCATATCTCAAGTGCAAATGTGTCAAGACTAGTAATATTGATTCTTTACATCAAAGTGACCGTGGACTTTGAACTCTAAAGTCACAAAATCAATAGATGTATTCCTTGTCTAAAATGTCAGTCATCCACAAAATTTGGTCAAATTAGGAACAGAACTTAAAGTATTTTGTCGAAACCGTATTTGGGGATCTTTGCACAAGTGTCTTTAGTCTCAAATGCATGACATCCACAGTCTCTGGTTTATAGTAGGTAACGAAGAACAGAAGATATTGTCAGTAAACTATATTTCCTTAAATAGTCAGAGACCCTGACCACTGACAACAAAATCAATGTAACAGTATGAATTTTGGAAGGTGATCATTGCACCTTAACTGAGTGGAATCTTGTTGCGGTTAAGGCGACACGTAACAATTAACGTTAACGTACAGGCTTGGCCCGCAATAAATCACTGCCTGCAAAGGATGGGATGCTCTGCTGCATGAGATGGGGCATGACTGATTTTTAATTAGGACCTGCTGGAATAATGGTGGGAGATATAGAAGAGGCGATATTAACATGGAGTTAAGTGGTGGGAAACGACAACGTAGAGACGAGCCTGAGACAATTTTGTGCAATTTAGATTGTGCGCATATGATTTGGATTTTTAATGTAGTTTTAACAATTTTAGTCATATCACTACAATTCTGCAGTACTGAAGTTTATAGTGATGTCTATCACTGGGGTATCATGCCGCAGACATGTAGCATGATCTCCCACCCAGTCACATTATAGTAGGCTGACCAGTCCTAGCACTAACCTCTTATTGCTAAGCGCCTAGCAAGGCAGCTGTTAGAACCATTTTTATAAGTCTTTGTTATGACTCTGCTGGTTTTCGATCCCTCAAACTCCCGCATCTGAGGTAGGCGCGCTAGCCACTAGGCCACCTGAGCAGTCTGGTGCCATTTGGAAAGAAGTGTCTAAAATTAGATTTTCCTGAATAGTTATTAATAAAGGCGGACCAGAGAGAATTATTCTAACCTTGCTGGGGTGGTTAAAATTTTGGCAGTTAGATATAGTTAATCTTGATTGGCTAAGTTAAACGAGGGAGTGTGTTTCCATGACAAAATTCAATGTTTTAAGTATTCTTCATCAAACGTTTTGGCAGTCCAAGTTTTTCTGAGGAAAGGGAAGCCCCACTGCAAGAAAAACAGCAAGTATCTTTTCTCATTAAAACATTATCCAAGGGATGGGTGTTTGTAAGTGAGGGACACAAAAACATTCAGTCATAGAAAAGAGAGAGTATCTTGGAAAGCATAAGGGGAAAAAGAGCTCTATATCTAAACCACACAGTGGGGAAAGAGAACAGACAACCAGGTTATGGTTGAAGACCTAAAAGAGGCTGGAGAGAGAGAAAAGAGGTAAACGAATAGAGCGACTCTGACCTCTCACAAACACTTAATTTGGAAGGATGAGACACAAACAGGTTATGCCGGCATGCTGAGTAATGAGTTTTATTGTTCACTCGACTCTATGATGAAATTTGTTTTATCGGCATAATAAAATGGATAACTGCATTTGTTATAAATCTTGAAATTCTATTTCTAAGAGAAAGTGTATCATTCAATTGTCATGTTCAATTTCATTTTATTTATGTAATTGATTAAACTGTTATATTTTACATATGTGGGCTCGTGTTGTTCTATTCTATATCTCTGCTCAGATATGTTATTCCATCCATTAATTTCATATTTTACATTGTTATTTACTCAGTCCATGCAATAACATCAAAGTCGATCATCTCCTAGATAACAATAACCAACAAAAGCATCATGTAACAAGTGGGTCATCATCTCTCAATCTATTAGTGTCTTTCGCATCTCGTATGTGAGCCATCTACATGGTTTGGTCAAGGCAGTGAGTATACATGTAAATAACTATCTTCAGTCTTTCAGTCCTAGTCAGCCTGACTTCTGATACCTAAAATTAATCAGATTCTTCCCAAAGGCAAGCTGCTCAAATAGTTTGGTAACCACAGATTTTAGGGAGCCTAACTTATTCTGAAGAAAATAAAGAACAAGCAGACTGACATCTGGAAAACAGGTGCACATGTAATATTATTACATGGCTGTTGTATAAAAACTATAAGAAGAAACATTAAGGTTGCCATGCATTGCTAGAAAGTACTCACTACATGTATCTAGTCCATGGGTCTCAAACACGTTACCCATGGAATTATTTCCTGCGGCCCGCAATGATATACGGAATTTGTAAAATAATTAATAATGCAAGATTTTTTTCACAGCCAGCCAGTTTGATACAAATTGGATTGTTGCATTTCTTTCCTAAATTTCAATTGGCTACCGTTTTTTTTATATGCACCACTTTTGACATATCAAAACTTACCTGTCTTTGAATTTCAAAAAATATCGAAACTCATTAGTCTTTGAATTTAAATATTAAAATTTATCCAAGTTATATTTATTTCAAATGCAGGCATAATATAAATAGCTCACTGGTTGAGGTTTTCATGCTCACTTCTGTGATTCTAACAAATGAAATGATGATGCCTATTAATGCAGCAATATACTGATTAAAAACTATCAACACTTAATTATCATGTAAAAAAAATGCAATTGCAACTAGTTTGTCATTGGAAAAATATTTCAGTATAAATCAAGGAACAATCCCTCACTTTTTAATTGTGTCTTCAAATCAGGGTGAAGATCCAAACTGCACCATTTCCTACTTGGATATACAAAAGAAAATTTCATAGTGCACCACCCATTTCAGTTATGTTTTTTGATCAAAGTATTTCTTGCTCTTGCTTGGGAGCAACTCCTGAGTAACATCTAATTTTCATGCACAAAATTCCTTGTCACATTCCAGAAAATAACAACAACAAAGTAAACTATAACAGCAAATACTACTGTTACTACAATAAAAATGACAAGAGTCCCTAGAATGGACTGAAGCTTTACTCTGTGAGAAGAATTTCAAGGGATTTAATACAATACCATTTTTCGATTAAGACTAAGGAGACTGCTATGTATATCTATATTAATTTTTTTAATAATTATACACTGTTGTGGGTCATTTTGTAAACAACATATTAAATAGTAATTTTGTCCGTTATCGTGGGCCTGTACTTTAAGATAATGTAATTTTGTTTGTTAACATGTTTACTTGGATGTGAATTCAGAACATTGGTATTCCCCTCAGAAATACATGGTCTACCTGCTCTTCTCCTGGCAGCTTGCTAAAATTTATATACACGGACCTGTCCCATTTTTTTGACGAATTTATGGAAATTCTACTAAGATGACAGACTATTTTCCAGAAAATGGTTTATTGCAACATAAGTCAAATGAGAAGGTATATACATGTAATGTTGTTTAAATCAGAATTACTATTCCTATCTAAACATCTGTAGTGGAATCGGTCTTTTTAGTAGTGTTCAATTATTATTTGAGAAGATTTATTTATTTCAATTACCAGTATTTATTGAAATTACAATGTGCTCATTGACCTTAGGATAAAATCACTCTTTGAGAATTATTGTGAATTTATTCAAGGACATATTCTAGATTACATCATTTGAAACAGCAAGACCATTTGCAAATTCGCTAATTCAAGACCATTCGTACATCAGTACATGCAAGATTGGAATTTACTTGGAACACCACTGGAATTCATTTAGAACATTATACTTTTGGAAATGTAATAGAATTTTTAGGACTATTTGGGATTTCATTCACAATACATGTACTGTTAAGTTCCTTTAATTCTATGCAAATAAATTATTAGTGAATTTTACAAAACTTGATGGCTTTTGCGCTTTTATTTTGCTTAGTTTAAGACCATAGAGTTGTAACAAGACAATATAAAAAGTCTTTTAGTGAAATCCCAATGACAATATGACCAACCATGCTGTGGGGAAGGGGGTTAGTGACAGCAACATTTTCAAGACAGCCATTTGAACATCAGTATTGACTCTACCAATGGCAATATTTTCACTTAAAAATAGCTAGGTATCATAAGAAGTCTATTGGTGAAAACCCTATGTTGATATAGCCATCCATTTAGGAGGAGCAGAGATAACGACACTTTCAATATGGCCAGCATGGTGGTCATCCTGAGGGTCAGTTTGTACTGTTTTCATTCGGAACCAACTAGACATCAGATGAACTCTTCTGACGAATACACATTCAAAATGACTTTCCACGGAAGAATAGAACAAGAATTTCCAAATGACCATTTGGGTGCTCAGTTTATCATCATTGCCATTTATGGCCAACCAGACATCATAAGAAGTCTTTCAGTTAAAACACCATGCTGATATGACCATTAAAATGGTCACTGTGGTGGTCTGAGTGGCACCATTTTCTTTACTTAAGTTCTTAGTAAAATCCCCATGTCAATATGAAATCCATTTAGCAGGAGTAATGAGGACAAATTTCTCAGAAGGGTGACTATGATAGTCATATGGGAATTTTGACCAGCACCATTGTCATAAAACTATTCGCTATGGAGGAGTAATGATAAAAAGCTTTTAAGATTGTCATAAAAATATTCGCTATGGAGGAGTAATGATAAAAAGCTTTTAGGATTGTTATAAAAATATTCGCTATGGAGGAGTAATGATAAAAAGCTTTAAAGATCGATGCTATGACAGCTATAATGGAACTCAGATCAGAACCATTTCCATTTAGGACCAACTAGACATCATGCAAAGTCTTTTAGTTAAAACTTTATATCACCATCCATTGAAGAGAAGTAATGACAAGATTTTCAACTAGACGTTACATGTATGTTAAGACTTTTGGTGAAAACTCTCATTACATGCATATTAAGACTTCTGGTGAAAACTCTATGTCAGTGTGATTCTACATTCAAGAGAAGCAAAGATAACAAGATTTTCATACTGGATGTCTCAGCAGCAGCATCTTCATTTCGGACCAACTAGACCATGGGATGAATGAGTGTGTAAAAAAAGGTTCACTGCCATCCTCAAAGCAGTTTAGGAGCTGTGATAAGAAATTAGCAGTAAGAGACAGATGGATGGATAGAAAATGATACATGATAGACAATCATATAACCTCTTCTGTTCTATCACAGACTAGCTAATAACACGTTTTAAGAGTGCCTAAAGTAGTGCAACTCAATGCCAACCCACCCTCTCATATCACCCATTTGCAACTAAGTAGATCTAAACCAAAATGTAGCAGTACAGAAATTTTTTCCATGTGATCCACTGATTTTCACCCAAGTATATGAAATCTCTCATTCACTACTGAAAACTGTCCTTCCTTTCTTATAATCTTTCTTTAGGTCATTTCCACTATCTGAATTGGAATCACCAATGTTTAATCATCAATGACTGATCTAGATGGGGCTAGCTGGGTAATTGTATGCTTGTTCTGAAGGTGTAGAGTTAATTTTTCAGAATGATCACTTGCTTAATTTGAAAATATGTGTCACACGTTATGAGTTGATCATGGAAATCACCAAGATATATAATGTATGATACCAGTGGACTCCATCATGGCAGGCGAATCATGTGACTATTTTAGTGAAAATCCAAAAACAAAGATCATTCACCAGAAACCTGGCCAAGACAGGTACAACAGATACATGTAGTGGCTAAGCGAGCAAGCAATTATCCTGGATTATATTAATAATCACACATATAAGAAAAGAAAAGGCGTGATTTGAATGATGGGGTTTTAGTATTTGCCGATAGGGTGTTTAATTAACTGATTACTTTATAATGGATATCAGGAAACATTAAGGTGTAACAGTGGGTTCTAAAATGTCACAAGGCGAACATGATAGTGCAGTGGGAATGCTACTGTAATTTTGAGCCTGATGAGAACAGAGAACACTTTCAACTGTTAAATATATCATGCAAATAAATTTACTGTTGTTGTTGTTGTCGTTGGGCTTAACGCCATTTTTCAGCACACGATAGGCTATACATGGCGGCCAGTATTAATGGTGGAGGAAGAAACCGGGAAATCCCCGGAAAGAACCACCGACCCACGAGAAGCTACTGGCAAGCTTTCTCACATATCCACATTCGCCGACTCCGAGACTCGAACCCACGCAGACAGAGGTGAGATGGCAGTGATCCGTAACGGAGAGCGCTTTAGACCACTCGGCCACTCAGGGCCCCCAATAAATTTACTGTACTTTTCCAGTGATAAGCCCTGTAGTGATGGAGATTTTGGTAATCAGATTAGCACAGTTTTCACTTAAGACAAACTGGACATCATACAAAGGCATATGGTGAAAACCCCATGTCAGTATTACTTTCTGTTTAAGTAGAGATGCGATAGAAAAATTTTTAATATAGCTGCCATGGCGGCCATACTGGATGTCAGATTGGAACCCTTTTTATTTAGAACCAGTTAGACATTTTAAGAAGTCTTTTGGTGAATACCCGATGATGACACAACCATCCATAAAGGATGAGTAGAAATAACAATATTTGAAAAATGGTCACTGTAGTGGCCATACTGAACTTATTATCAGTACCATTGTCATTTATGCCCATGAGGTTTTTAAGTTAAAGCTCTATGTTCATATGACCATCCATTCAAGTAGCGAAGACAAGGCTTTCAAGATGTCTGATGTAGTGGCCATATTAGATATCCGATCAGTACCATTTTAGTTAGGACCAACAAGACATTATACAAAGTCTCTTAGTGAAAACCCCGTGTTGATATCAACCTCCAATCAGAAGAAGTAGCAATAACAAGATTTTCATGATGGCTGTCATTTGGGACATACTGGAAGTCAGACTGGCACCATTTTATCGAGGACCAACTTGCCTGCAACAGAATTCTTTTAGTGAAAACCACATGTTGATATGCCCGTTCATTCAGGAATAGTAACAACAACAAGAATTTCAAGATGGTCAGTGGCAGCCATATTGGTGATATTCTTTTCGTTACTAAGGACCAGCTAAACAACATGTGAAGTCTTTTAGAGAAACTAGAATGGTGATACGACCATCCATTTAGGAATGGTGATAACAATATTTTTAAGATGGCCACTGTGGTGGCCATATTGGATGTCTGAGCAGCACCATATTTTATACCCTTTGTTGAATTTGTTTGTAAAGTTTCATGCTATCCTATAAGTAGTTAAGGAGAAGCAGTGACAACAAACTAGTCTTAACACACACAAACAATGTACTACTGAAGACAGTCAAAAGACCATCTAAAAGCTCTTCTGGTATAGGCCTTTTCAATAAGTTACCTACTCCCCTAAGATAGGGGGTGCTGTCATCACTTAATCAACTTCCGGGGGCAATGTTTATCAATTTTGATCACTCGCTACAATAAGCTATTTAAATGATGACGCTTTGGAAAGGTGTAAAATTCCGAACTTAAATCTTACTTGAGACAGCATGGGCAGAATGTTAGTGGGAGAAAAGAAGCATTAGTCAAGTAAGCGAAGGGGATTGAAGCATTGTAAATTGTGCTTCAAGACAATCAGCAGGGACACAATTCAAGGACAACCGAGAAAATGGTCACTCCTCTTGCTGAGAAAATGCCATCGCCGTCATCATTGAATAATTGGACGAAAAAAGATCTGTGTAACATCCCTAATTTTACAGACAATGACGTTTGCAATTATTTAGTTTTGACAATGAAGACAAAGCGACAGTTGAAGAGTGAAGTGTTTTTTCAAGACCGGCACGTCCACACTGTTGAATTTAACAATGTTTCGGAGGAATGTTCATATTGTTACGTGAGATGTCAAGTGATACCGTCACTACCAAACAGTGCTAAGAAGGATTATACTGTATGGGTCAGTCTGTCCAAAGTCACTGGAAATGTGAATTCAGCAGATTGCAATTGTACAGATGGGTAACTATTTCATTTTTATATATTTTGTCTTGTGATACTTGCTTTATTAAAAGTTAATATCAAGCCCGGATGCCACACAAATCTTTTTGTTAAAGAAAACAGGACATACATTTTCCTATCTTCTCAAATTGGCTTAAAATATAAATCTGCATATCCGGTACTTTTTGGTTTAAAAAATACCCAAATATATTGTTCAAAAAAATTCTACAATGTGTGTCATACTTCATTAATTATAATTAGAAAATAAATTGGAATGATAGAAACAATATATGGCTATGCATTTACAACATACCACCACCCTACTCTACCCCTAGTTAAATTTAATCACTTACTACAATACATATTTAATTATACGTATATAACAGTGAGGGACCTTGTACACCAGTTCTTTTTCTTGACTTTGTTTTTTTCAGTCTGGGTGAAACCTGCAATCATATCGGGGTAATGTTATATGCACTGGTGGATATATCTGAAAAGAACAAAGATGGAACTAATGCTTCGACTTCTGCAAAATCAAAATGGAATAATCCCAGGAAACAACGTCTTAGTCCTAAGAAATCAAAAAATCTTTCCTTTTGCCACTCACTATATAATATTGAGGAGTTTAAAACCAGCTGTTAATGTTGAAAGGTTTAGACAAAATCTTTTAAAGCCAAAGTTCCTGGATGGTTAACCAAGTTTGAGAAGATCAAGGATGAAGAAGATAGCATACCAGCACTCAACGACAACAGGGACTTCATGCCTTCTGATAAAACATATTTATCTTCTGAAAGCGCCACAATTCATTTCCATAATCTCTTCAAAACATATCCTATTCTAAAGAACAATGTGTCAAAATAGAACTTGGAATGAGGGGCCAGCATACTAACAATAGATGCATGGAATACCACAAAGGTAGAATTACAAGTTCAAAGTTTGGCCAAGTGGTAATGCGTAAAGAAACTACTCGACCAGGCAATTTAGTAAAAGTTATCACGGGCTATACATCATTTGATAACAAGTATGTCAAATGGGGTAGGGATCATGAACCTGCAGCCTGGATAACTTACATAAATATCATGACACAATCTCATCCAGATCTTCATGTGACGCCGTGTGGGCTTTATGCTAACACTTTTCCCCATTTGGGTGCAAGTCCAGATGGAGTTGTTCATGATCCTTGTTGACAAGATTCCTCAAGGCTACTGAAAAAAAGTGTCCAGCATCCGACAGATGGAAAGTTAAATCTCCAAGTGAATGTGCCCAAGATTCAGATTTCGTCTGCACATTAGACCTCCATGGCAGTGCAATCTTCAAAAGGAAGCATGAATATTATTTTCAAGTGCAAGAACAAATGGCCATTACGGGCAAGGATTGGTGTGATTTTGTGGTTTGGACTTTGAAAGGAATTATTCCTGAAATGTACACAACATGTGTGCTTAGAGGTGTCCCTCTCTCCCAGTCGGTCAGTGATGACGAGAAAGAGAAATAAAGTGATTGTCAAATTAATGACATAAGGTGACATTTCGAGTAATGTTTCGACTCAATGAGATTTGAATAGAAGGTTACACAACAATATGGACTGAAGAGTTTAATGTTTTCTTTATTAAAACTGCAGTTGACATGTTTACTTAATGAGTTTTAAATATGCGTTGTTATATAGGCAGGTATTTTTAACAGTCAAAATTATTGCCACAAAATTTTGAAAGTAATGTCATGCATATGGTGATAACAGACTTCTGTAATACATCTAAATTAAAGTATAATAATACTAATTTGCTTTGCAAAGTCGTGGCTGTAAATTTATTAATCGTGTATATATCTTCCATATTTTTGTTACTTATTGTGACATATTTATAGGCATAACAGTTTTAAGAATATTAATTTTTTTTATCCTTTCCATCTGTCTCTCAACATGGATACGAAGATTTGCAATTGTTCGTGTTTGTTGCACTTCTCTTTTGGAGAACTGTTTTTTCTTTTGTTTAAACGGAGGGATGATGAGATGTACACATTTTGGGGTTGTGATGTCTAAAATAAAGAATCCTTTGTCTGCTATATTGGCATCTCCAGGTTCACACATGTCAACCAGGGCACTGTCCTTAGTAATTTGTTTGTCACTTGCACTCCCTGCCCACAAATCTGATACAAATGTTACGACCCCGGCTGGGCTAATTCCAATTAGCCCTTTCCATGTCATATGATATGTGACTTGTAATCACTGTACATCAAAGATTTGTGCTGTACGGAACTAGGAGTTTCCATGCGTAACTCTGTACAGTCAATTATCACCCTACAATTTGGATATTTTTCCTTGAAACAAAGTGGCATATGTTCATCAACAGCACGTCTTGAAGGCCATTGGATTAGAATATCTAACTGTATATACAAATAATCAATCCACTTATTAAAAATCATTCCACATGTCAACATTCCAAAGTTAAATCGATTGGCTAAATCTTCCAGTAACAAGCCTAGTCTCAATCGCATCAAGACAAGAACACATTCATCTATCAGAAGCAAGTGTCTTGGACGTCCCTTTCCACTTGTAGCACCATAACGAGCTGTCTGACTGGTAGCATCATCCTTAATTTCATCAAATAATGCCTTGAAAATAGCTGAATTTGGAACTCCAGTATAAAATAGCATTTTTTGGTCATCATTTTCAATATCCTCAAATGTTAAAACAGGGGAATTAACCTGTATCCCGCAATCTACAGTTGTCACTTTGTTAACAGGGGTGCCATATTCAGGTGACATTTTATTAAAATCACACTGTGTAGAAACATATATCTTCAGTAGGTTATTGGTTTGTGTTGATTGGTTGTTAATATGACTGGTGGCAATATCTTTTAAATTTATTGGTCCACAATAATCATGTAAATGTATAGGTGTCCAGAGGTGATTCAGTTTTTGCTATAAATGGTTCTGAAATATTATTTGAATCATCCTTGTCATCACTCTCTTGTTCAGCAATGTCACCTTGTTCCATATCTTCATTTAATTCAAAGTCACTACTGGCAAGTTCCAAGGTTTCACTCTTCAGATTCTAAAATTAAATAATTATACAAATATAAACATAATTTTTTTTAACAGTTAATTAATATTTACATATACATGTAGCATGCACAATTAAAAGTTGGAGCTGGTGTAAGTTACAACATTTCCTTTAAGTACTGGATGGGTAGACAGTCCATATTTATAGTGTAATTGCGCAACTGTAGACATTACAGTGCCAATGGCAACAGCAGATTTAAAAACAATACAACAGTTGATAAAGGTCGATACAACATCAAATTAAACTACAATGCAATAGCAGACTACATGCAAATGCACCATGTGTGTTATCTCTGAACATCTGTATGTAACACATCACAGTGTGGAGTACACTTAATAAGTTAAATATGGAACATGACTGTTTAAAATCATACACAATGCTATTGATTACAACTGATTAAAAACCACAGAATAAGAATAAATCCTACCCCACATCTCGTTTAAAATGGATGGAGCATAATAGTACTCAATGCAGCCACTTACTGACGTTTGAAACACCTTGTTCAGGAGAACTGAAGGCACTGGATGCTCTTTTGACGGCCCACTTCTACTCACAAAATGATCGGAACACATTTGGTTGTTACCTGTGTAAGTGAAATCTTTCCGTACTAGCCGTGACTACTGAAGCCAAACTCTACGTAGTTTACATCTTGCAGGAAATCTGTGCAATGATATTGTTTTCCCATCTACTTCCTTCCCTCTGAAATTGCTACAAATGCAACAATACTTGCAGGTTTTTGCAGCAGGCATTCTTTGACAGCTGATGAATGGGTAGCCCACGGAAGCTGAAGCGACAGATAATGCATGCGCAAAAGATGCACTGAAGAGTTCCTACTAGGGCGAGACATCAACGCTTATTGAAAAGGCCTATATGACCAGTAGAAGTTAAAAAAGAACAACATAATACATGTATCTATTAGTTTACAAACAAATTTAATTAGTTTAGAAACAAATTTATCTTTAGTTAAAAGAAAACAAAAAATCCTACTGAAAGCACACACACGCACCATTAGTGGCTGGTTCCTTGCTGGCCTGTAAATTTAACGATGGTCACAAATACTCAACAGTCAAACCATACCATCTTTTATGTAACGAACGGAACATATGCATCTACATTTTTATAATTAATGCTATCGTTCTTCAGAAAAGGGTTTAAAGTTATGTTACGATCCTAATGTGGTTCTGCTGTTGAGAACACTCGCCATTATACCATGGCCAAGGGGGTCCCCGAGTGGCTGAGCGGTCCAAAGCGCTCACTGTTATGGATCATTGCCATCTCACCTCTGTCTGCATGGGTTCGAGTCTCGGGTTCGGCCAATGTGGGTATGTGAGAAAGCTTCTCGTTGGTCGGTGGTTCTTTCCGGGATTTCCCTGGGTTTTTCCTCCACCATTTATACTGGCCGCCATGTATTACCTATCTTGTGCTGAAAAATGGCGTTAAACCCTACAACACCAACAACAAAAACCATGGCCAAGGGACTAATTTGTAAAGAAAGCGTCATTTTATCTCCGTACAGTGAAATATTAAAGATTTTAAACATCGAACGTGCAGATGTGTTATGTTTACTTCAGAAGGACGTCAAAGTTACACTGGCTGAACAGTTTACATAAAAGTGAATGTATTTTCCCACTGTGGTCCTTTTTACTTTTAAATTTTTAAATTGATGTACAGATTAGACTTGCAACCAGATAGAAACTAGTATATTAATACAGTAGAACCTGTCTTGAAAGACCACCTCTTCTGCCAAAAAATAATGGTCTCTCAAGACAGGTGGTCTCTCATAGCAGGTAATGAAACTATATAATCAATAAATCTGTGCATGGAGGTCCTGGTGTCTCAAAACAGGTGGTCTATCATAGCAGAGGTCTCTCAAGACATGTTTTACTGTATAAAATATTTACTGAGTTGTTCATTTTGAAAATTTTAAATGTCTGGCTAGACCTATTCTTCTCTCAATATGTACTCTTTTACTACTTATTTTTCTGTCATTTAAAACCACCTAGGCACACTATAACACATATTTGGCATAATTAAAGAAATTTTAACCTCACAATTCAGTCTAGGAAGTTTTTTGTTGAATATGAAAGTCACCAAACAGAACAGATAGCACCAAGTTAGCCAGATTATTTAATGTTGTCACAAATGTAAAGTCCGCACCTATTGAACATGGGCAGAAACATAAGGTTGTCACTGTACAGAGGTAAATGGAGGACTCTGTGAATTTAGTACAGCCCTGTGGACCTGTAGTCTCCAAAGATTTTCCACTTCTGGATGCGTCACCAGATGGTTTTGTAAATATAATTCACACTGTCGAAGGTATGTCCATATTAGTCAAGGGATCAAATAATGTCACCGCTCTCTGCGCCATATTCGAAACTTAAAAGTAGACATCTATTTCCCCAGAGGGAGAGTCACTCCTTGATGAAAACGACGACTACCGGTATCCTTTTCAAATTCAAGGATAACTTTTTTGCACTGGTGCACAGAAATGTATTTTGTGTGTACAGCCTATAACCTTCAAGTCCTGGATATCACGTACACTGACTTTCATAGAAATGAACATTGAGAACTGAAATGGTCAAAGAGTTAAAAAAAAAATTAAAAATCCCATTTCAAATTGGAGCTTCTTGACAAACATTTTTATGAGCCGTATTTGAAGTGAACGATCATCATCGCATCTATAGCCAATATATTCTGAACTCAAATAAAAGACCTAAAGAATGACTCTTTTAATCATATTTATTTCCAGCACATCCTTTTCAAAACCATGACTGCAAGCAAATAATATACTATACACATATATTGGATAAATAGCACTTAAGCATGTTTTGAAACAATACCAGTTCTAAAATTACACCACATAAAGCAAATGACAGGTATTTCTGATGGCAATTTTGACTCCATACTAGACAAGGGAGTTGTTAAAATTTTAAATGTTCTGACTAGACCTATCATTCTTTCAATATGTACTTTTACTATTTATTTTCCTGTTATTTAATACTACCCAGGCACACAACAACACATACTTTACATAATTAAAGAAATTTTAGCTTCACAATTCAATCAAGGAAGTGTTTTCTTTGTTTATGATCGAAGGAGACTACAAAGGTAATCCGATTGATGGACCAGTAGCGGTGGTGTCACCTAGGTAGTAACAATAACTTGCTACTATATACCATTACACAATGGCTGACATCAGGACCTGGTGGAAAACATTGCTTTACTTGAAATATTTTGAGATTGGAAAAAATACAAAAGTCAATTTAATATGATTTCATTGATTTCTTTTCATATTTGAAGTACAGCAGTTTCAATGTTGTGTGACAAATAATAATTTTTAAAAATAGGGCAATTTTGAGCACATGGAAATTGGAGTCAGAGCTTGTGATTTTTTTAAATTAAAAGTCACCAGCCCTGGACCAGTGTCTGAAAAATGTTTCTATGGGCACTGATACCCAACTACAACTGACTGAACTTGCAAACGCATCCACTTACTTTCGTCAGAATTTGATTCCATCAGGAAATGTGTGTGTGTGTGTGTGTGTGTGTGTGTGTGTGTGTGTGTGTGTGTGTGTGTGATTCGCATTTTTAAAGTAGCTTTAACATTTTTGTCTTATTGCTATGATGTCTGCAGTGTGGCAGTTTATAGTGATGTCTAGCAATAAGACATCATGCCACAGACATATAGCATCATGTTCCACCCAGTCACATTATCCTGACACCAGGCCGATCAGTCCTAACACTAACCTCTTAATGCTGAGCGCCAAGTGAGGCAGCTGCTATTACCATTTATAAAAGTCTTTAGTATAACCCAGCATGGATTCAAACCCACTACCTCCAGCATCCGAGTCAGATACTCGAACCACTTAGGCCACCGCAACGGTCTCCATCAGAAAACAGATTTCAGAGTAAGCATAGTCAGACTAGCAAGTCTACTTTAATCTATGGAGAAGTGGCAATATGGGCTGCCAAGTGTGAGAGATATTCTTGAAAATCTGACATCTAGTTACCCTGTCAGTCAACCAGGGAACATGCTACTCAACACTGTTTATTTTGTAAGAAAGACCAATACAACATCAATATTAGGGTGGACGCCTTACATTATATAATTGGGACTAAGTGCACAAAATTCCCACTACTTAAAACCTAAATTTTTGTTGCCATTTTTCTGACATGTGAGAAACCTTATCATTCCTAGCACCACAGACACTCATATTTGTTGCTCACAATTTACCGACAAATTATATATAATAACCCATAATATATTTGGGTGTAGGATAAAATCTCCACAAAGAAATGAAGGTTAGGATATAATCCCTTCCACCAGAACAAGCTTTTTTTTTAAACTTTTTAAACTGTCAGAAATATACTAACCTATTTTGAGATGGGATAGAAGAAAAAAAGAAACTGGAAATATGAATATTTAATTTAATGATGGAATTTCATGTTTATACAATAATGTTATGGCTCAGATTGTATGTACTTCACAAACTAATAGTCAAATACGTAAACCCAATTCTTAGTCCATCTCTGTGCTAGGAATGCTCTATTTCCAACAGATATGGTATACTTTAAATTGCAAGTGTTAAAAAACAGCTTAAGGATTTAATGCAATGGACTAAAAGTGTGTAACGATGCTTATTAAAGTGAGGTGAAAAATATGTACATGTAATAAATCCTGATATAATTAGGCATCTTAATCTCTTTATCTGTTATTGTTAAGGTCTAACATCTAACACGCACACAAAATTTCATTTATCGACTCAAAGGAGACCCATACAAAGCTTCAGAATCAAATGGTTCATGGCGACACACAAAGATGTATATTTGTGTTGGTTAAAAATAAAACTAAAAGGGGATAAACGTATACTGGGGGAGGGAATTATGTCCTACCTTTTATATTTAGGAGGTAGGAGGTGGGTGTTGTTCTGGGGTATCTTATCTGTACCCGATATTCTTTATAGGTAAAATGCCCTTAGCAACAATACGAGACCACCCACACCCCTATAGTGGTGTGGCATTTTGCAGTATCTCCAGCACCTAAATTGCATGTAGATTATATAAAAATCCAATCTTTAATCTAGTCCTACAGCATGCACTCTATCTAAGAATTATGCAAGTCACTGAGAGCTATTTTAGCCCAGTTTGCAACTGGAGTTATTGACAGAATATTGCAGTACAAACAACACTGTTGTGAACAGTCACATAGTCAGTCAAATTGCGCGCTCAACCAACCTCTTCCATACTTTGGAATATTCCTCTTACTGGCTACACTGCTACATCCCTGTTACGTATACAAATCCCTGCATTACATTTACAGTAATTACAATGCACTTTCCGTAACGTAACTGCAAACCCGCCATTATTTTTGAGAATATCGAGACGTCTTGTCCGGAAGCTGACTAAGCCTATTTAGAAGCATGCGCATCACGCTCGAAGGTATTACCTCGGAGGTTAAACCCAGAAGTGGGCAAAATATCTAGCTAATATGTGGGGCTATATTATTCATTATCTATGCTTACGGTTCGATACGTAAGAACGATGATGATCAAATATGACCTTAAAATCTATTTTACTGATATAAACATACACGCTATCAACAAAGATATACGTAGTATACATGATGTCGCCGAAAGGTCGCACCTTCAATATATATAAAAAACTTAAAATGTAAAGATCTACGTATCCTTTTAAATAAAGTTGACTTAAAAATAAGTTTTAAACTTATTACTATGTCATTTATATATATCAAGTGGCTGACACACTTTTATTTTCACATAAACAGTAGAAAATCTTGTTTGACTTATGGGCGACACTAAATATATCCTTTAGGCGACCGCGGTCGCCTAAAGGTTGCTCGTATGTCGACCAAAGGTTGCATTTTTGCTAATATATATATATATATATATATATATATATATATATATATATATATATATATATATATATATATATATATATATATATATATATATATATACACGTAGCTTCTCGTGGGTCGGTGGTTCTTCCCGGGGGTTTTCCAGGGTTCTTCCTCCACCATTAATACTGGCCGCCATGTATAGCCTATCTTGTGCTGAAAAATGGCGTTAAACCCTATAACAACAACAACAACAACAACAACAACAACAACAATATACACACAAATAGATATGATAATGTTAATAAATCTGAAGTAATATATTAACAAAATGACATTTCAAGTTTTGTTAACAAATAGTGCGAAAAATGACACATGACGTGGACATAAATGCAGAAGTAGTTCATTTCAGGTGTTGCGAGTTTAAAACTTCTAGTTTTCTGTGCCACATGATGCAATTGTAACCAATCTAAATGCTTGTTAGAAAGATTTTATACTACTTTATACGTTTAATGATATTACAACATAATCCCTACAGGGCGAAAATATAAACACTATTTCCGCTTTATAGAACTGGAACGCTCTCAAAGATAGGAAAGTCACACATACAGTGAAAATAGCAGAAAATGTAGAAATGAAAGCAAGAAAAAGCCCTCTTGAAAACTGTAAAATGTTGTAAACTTACATTTGTTAACTGTGTGCAATTGCATGAATCCATTCTACATGATCCTTCATTGCAATGCATTAACTACACAGGATTTAATATTGATAACGAAACAGAGATTAATATTAGTTACATTAGGAGTATTCCGTATATACTCACTCGAATTCGAGTCCAACTGCAACAACCTAGACCCTGACCAGCGGCCGTATAATGCTCAGGAAGATCAGGATCTATGTTGTTTGTTCTCCTGATTGCTACGAACAATGTTTATATACGACGGCTGTTGAGTATCTCTGTAGTTTGCAGGTAGACCCGACTTGTAGTCTGGTTTATCCGGTAATGTTATTGGAAGTATTACTCTGACCGACAGTGTCAAATATACTGTTTATATAACGGTGACCACTGTTGATCTTTTCAAAGCTATTTTAAAAAACAGCATCAAAAACACTTATAATTTGCAACATTCTGAGTTTTAAAACATTGCTTTTATTATCACTAGTACTATTCAACTATACCATTTATTAAAAACCAATAACCACAGGTTGTTGGAATAAATGGTTTTGCATGAAATCGTCGAAAAATGCAATATTAGTATAATCTGCAAACTTATAAAAATAAAATCATTTTGTTTACATTAAAATTAATAATATGTATTTATTTTTAATAAGAGATGGTCCTGCATATCCTGGGTTATCTGTTGTCATCTGTTTGATATTGTTTGGACTGTCCTCTTTGACGTACGGTTCCTTAGACCGCATAATGACCGACTTGGATAAACATGCATGTACAGGACTCTCATGTTAAAACAATTTGAGTATCGACATATAACATCGTTACTATTGATCTTGCAAATGTTGGTGGAACTCAGTTTTTGAATTTACAATCATGGTAGATAACGATAACAATGTTTCAACCCTACTCTGAACTGCAGTTTATAAAATTTGAGCACATTAAAATTAGGTTAGAGCTGGTGAGCTTGGATCAGGGAAGCAACAATGACTTTTGTTTCGAAAGCTTAGTATTATTTGAATAGCTAATTATCCTAGGGATTCAGCTTCACCAAAAAAATAATACAAAATAAGAATTTTCAGTATGAATAATATTACCACCGCTTATCTATGCAGTGTTTATTGTAAAGGTAGATTATAGTCATCTCGAATGTAATTAGTAGGAATATGGTGATGTCTTGCATAGCAAGCCTGCATGTAGAACACAGTCTTAGCATGTACATCTTTCGCCCCAAAATCAAACAGGGTGACTGAGCCTGATGATGAATGAATTGCCTTGGCATTACTTTAAGACAACCCATGTATAAACGAATTGTAAGAGTGAGCATAATCGTATTAGAAACTGCTAATTTAACCTCATAAACCTGTTGCTATATGAGTACACTCCATAATGTTGACATGTGGTTTCTCTATTAGCTATGGCATTGTCCAGCTGTGTTATAATTATTAAAAAATTAAAGAAGTACAAACCAGTGCAGTTGCCAAGATCTACAATCCCACAAATGCACATTAAAATATGCACAAAATTTGTATTACTCGAAAACGTTCACACAAAATTAATAAGTTCTTTGCCTCTCCACACCTGTTATCAAGTCAAAGATACAAAAAAAGTTATGCGAATCGTGAATATTTCTTCGATAGTTTCGAGATTGTTGCTATATAATAAGTACGTTCAGGGTATTTTATTCCGTGTATTTTCCTTGGCGCGTGGTCTAGGAATAGCAATGGCGTTACCATATTTTGTTGATGTTCCCCTGCAAGTTCTTTTCGGGGGTAGCGATAATTCGTTGGTTTCTTCTCTTTTCTTAGGACCTGTAATATTAACAGGGTAATTATCGTATTCAACATGATCGTCCTCCCTGTCCTCCTCGGAACCAAACATCGTACTCATTTGCGTTTCGTCCTCCATTCGCTTCAGGGCACATTTCGAGATTAGGCTCTTTCTGCAAAGCATAAACATGAAATTATATCTCTGTAGGACCTAACATTATTAAGAAAATATCATTTAAGGAAAATGACTTGTGCCAGCCTACCGCAGTCGATGACCCTGTGAAAAATTTGATTGACATTCATCATGAGAATACCGGTCACAAACGTTAGGAAGAACCTTTGAATTTAAATGAGAGACATTTGCAAAGCTAAGAGATTTAAGATATATTCTCTCTATATTAAATGCACGATATATTCTGAATGTTGTACATTATTTGCTGGGATAAAACTGCAAAGCAGTTAGGCAAGAAACTGATGTTACGAATGCTAGATTGATGTGGATGTTTTGTTCACATTACGCATTTACCAGATTTTCTTATGTACACATGAAATGAAATTTTAAAGATGTGTAAGTATTACGGAAAAATCAGTCGAAATTGGAGGTAATTAACATTTTAAATATCATGATCTATCACACACATACAGAGATGTACTATATGTAATAATGTGTTTCTTATATTGTAAATATCTATTTTTATGCCTTATTTTTATTCAGGTGCAGTACCAGTGAATATAGTTTATCCTTTCATATCAAAAGACAATATTCGGGAATAGTTTACCATGTGATTCGCAGTTTCCGGAATAGGAATGATAATTCACATTTTTAAATTGAATATGGCCAACTCAGTGTGATTACCTTTTCAATAATAAAAAAATGATAACAGTTACAATGCTGACAATAACTGCAACGCCAACAGCTATGGCCGCTGGATGAGCTTCACTGTGATGTTCAGGCGACACTGCAGGTGGTACTGAAAGCCACGATATATGCTTGCGTTGAAATGTTTTCAGTAAGGAAACAATTTTTATTTCCTGAAGCTATCACAAAGCGAAAGTCCACTAAATTTGATAGAAACATTTATATCCACGTATTTATTCTTCAGTAAGGACATATTATCTGTCTCAAGCAAATCGTCAACACATCAATGAAGTTAAACTATTTAGGAATACAGTAGATGCATTTTATTTTCTTTCCTTTGTTTAAATGGAACCGCATCGGGGGGAGAGAAGATTAAAAGTAGTGGTGAAAAACTTGGCAATGTACTTCAATCGGTGTGTTATTACATGACAGTATATGCTAGCGAGGTTCTGGAATGAGGAGAAGTATAAAAACTTCAGATTAATTCAAGTTGAAATTTTCTCTCCGTTGATCAAAAGACAACATCTGCTATTAGTAAAGGTCACACATATTACTGAATCCAGAATTAAGCTATTGAGAAACACTACCTGTGCATAATGTATGAAGATCCTGAGTCCAGCCATGGAGAAGACAGTACAGACTTTGTACCAAGGGGTCTTTTAAAAATCCACTGTTACACTCAAAATCACATCGAGTCCCGACTGATGTAGAACACATCAGTTCATTAGACCCCTTAAGTAGAGCTCCGTTTGAAATCTCGTTTGGACAAGTGATCTCTGAAAATCAATATGAGGGACAAGGTACAATTTCGATGTCTTAGTTAAGGTGTTATTGATATATTTGTGTCCTGTATTTATGCAGATGTATGCCATACAAATTAAACATATTTCGTATATAATACATAGGTTCAATCTGGACCCAAACATTACATACAAATGGGAGGATAAATCCGCTGTCGGTCTCGTATGACAGTGAATGACACAAAACATCGTTTCTGGTTACAGAACTACATGGTATAAGGATACTCCACGCACAGACAATCAAATATAAAAATGGATGTAAATGTGACATGATGTAATTACTTTCAAGTTATACACATCAACCAAAATATATATGTTCGTATGATAAAAGTCACGGATGAAAAAGCTCGAATTTTGAACTATACACAATTCTTTTTACTACAAAACCAAACTATTTGTTATAAACATACGTTGACAAAGACTGTTTGTATGTCTGCCCCACGTTTCTGCCTCAGTGCACTCAATGAATGGGATACTTTCATTCTTCTTGTAACCATATCCCGTGCATTCGTACTCACATCGCTGGCCGATCATGCCTGCACACGTGCTTACATCTCTGCCTTGATTGAATTGCCTAGGACAAGCAATAACTGTAATGGACAATATAACCATGAAATAAACAAATATGAAAGCTGTAAGGAAGTTTCTTCAAGACTGCATTTTTTGTAGTAAAACGTATTTCAACCTTTGTCGATAAAAAGCTTTAATTTAACCCTTTCATTTGGATGAAAAATTCTACATTCTGTGAATATTGGAGAAAACGCTGTGATTAATATCACACATTTTGTGCCTGCAATTCCGCGAGTGATATGTGCTGTAATTAACAGGATAAATCGAAGTTTACTACATTGGTAAAATGGATGATTTTGTAGTTTAACACAGTTCAGGAACGATGCTCTTTACATTTGCATTGTTTTTGCAATGACACGTTTTAAATTTAGCACGGTGTTGTATGCACACTCTTTAAGTTTTGTATTGTTTCAAAGGGACGCCAATTAAGTTTAATACATATTAAAAAGGACTCTCTTACTTTTAGTACAGTTTTAAAAGGATACTCTGTACATTTGTAGAGTTTTAGAATTCACTTCTTTAGGTCTAGAACAGTTTAGTAAGGACACGCTTATAGTTAAGTAAAGTTTCAAAGTGCACTCTGTAAGATTAGCTCAGTTTAGAAGGACACATTCTGAGTGTAGTTCAGTTTTAAAAAGGATAGAACACAATAGGAAAATTAATCACAGTTTTCGTAGCTAGTATAACATTTGTGCAGACTTAACACCTAATAAATCACATTCAAGAAAATGAGAAAGCAGGATTAGGAATGTGTACCATGTGTTACTTCTGCACGAGATGATAGAAGTAAGGACTAAATGTTTATGAATAAGTAATATATAGACTGTTATTCTATATTTGTCACGTACAGGTCTTTTTCTTACCAGGAAATCTCTGACTAGAAAGCAAATGGTTACATATCTTACAAAAATTCAGCTGATAATGTTAACATTGGACGAAGGGTGTGAAAAGGAAGAACAACACGTCGAAACAGACAAAGACAGTCGGACATACATACCTTCACACGGATTTTCCGGTGTGTACATTTCACTGTTACATAATACTTTATCTACACCAGGTCTTGCCTTATAGCCTTGCTTGCAAGTAAAGTTACATTCACTTCCTTTCACACGCTGGCAATCGGTAGACACAAGAATGCTATTGAGTATCTTCTGACAGCAAGGAACTAAATGGAACAGATATAAACTCACTATAAACTATCTTGAAACTTCTAGGCTTTTCTGCTTAAATCATGATCTAGTTGTCGTCATCATACAACCTAACCATAGTTTATGTCCATTGGAATATACCAATTTGTGTCTCAGTACGCATACACCGAGTATAAAATGTGTATTATTTAGACACTGTTTCCCGCTCGCAAATGTCTATATTTTGCCCTTTAAAACTGATCACCATGAATTGCATCATATCATGGATACGCGTAAGTAACTCTCTCGAAAAGTTAGTTACGTTTAAGGTTACTGCCGATACACTATGATAAATCATACTCTATGGCTATTGGACATCTGTTGTTATGTACCACATGAAGGCAGATAAACTATGTTTGACAAAACTTTCATTTTCATGAAATGAGATATTTCACTTAAAGTTTCTTATAAACGTACCCAAGATAAATAGAGTATTAGCATCCAGTTTCCCGCCAGTTTTGGAGTTTCCTATCCTCCCGGCACAACGCGTTAATCAAGATTCACTAGCGGATAGTAGTATGTCCCTAGGCGTGGGATTATATAAGTACTGCAAATGCGTTTTCCTTCCCGCTCTTTTGTATTCTCTCTTCTCTTTATAATTAACATAATTTAGTGCCATCAAACCTTTTTAAAATATGTCATATATATATATATATATATATATATATATATATATATATATATATATAGAGAGAGATATATATATATATATATATATATATATATATATACATCTATGTTTTATCTATTACAGTTAGAAAAGTTGTAAGAAATCTGTGAATTAAGGGTGGATATGTTTACGAATTCGCTGGCCCAAGGGCAGAATGGTAAAACTTGCACTTTTTCCTTTTAACTACCTTTGTAGATTGGACACAGTAGCTTGGAAATATGCACATTAGGTAAAGAACTTTATTATTATTATTATTATTATTATTATTATTATTATTATGTTGTTGTTGTTGTTGTTGTTGTTGTTGTTCTTTTAGTATGATATCGATGTAGTATATATATATATATGTATAAGTATATATATAGGCATATGCTATATGCTATGCAAGTAAGGCAAGGCGCAAGGCGTTGTTGCTATGCAGCAATTTTTATATCATTCTTCCATCCATCCAGGCAGGCAGGCAAGTAGGCAGGCAGGCAGGTATACATACATACATACATACATACATACATACATACATACATAGCTCGGAAGAATGTTAAAGAATCCATTATAAATGTAGAACAAATCATATACATGAGTGTATAAAACGATATATTCTATACAGGCATTGAAGATATATAATCCGTCTGACAAAAAACTCGAAATGGGTATTTTCATAAAGAAATGCAAAGTGCACTAAATCTAAAATCAATTTAAACTATACATATTATATTATTCCTGTTCGCCCGCATTAAAATATAAAACAAATGCTACAAAACAGTTCATTAAAGGTGATACTAATATAGAAATTTAACAGAAAGTGTCAGTCCGTCAAATTTCTCAATTTAGATAAATTATGCGAAATGCGTCGTTCCATAAATTCCTGACATATGGATGGAAAGAAGGATGACAGTCCTTAAAACAAATTCCATATAACCGATGTGAAAGAGTTCGAATGTCTCTGTTGTGGCGCCCGGACTTACAAATCTGTCCACTATTCATGTAAAGCACCTAGGGCAATTTTACTTGGCATATTATGTGGAGAACTGTATACCTGTATAACTATATGATCATTTTCGCAGGCCAATTACATATTACGTGGCTATCTGATGCAAGTTTAAGAAAGTGATGTTTATGTATTTATACACGGGTATATATATATATATATATATATATATATATATATATATATATATATATATATATATATATATACCGGCTTGTTGGGATAAAATTGCAATCTTAAATCATTCAACCTTGTAACGTTGTATTCTTTTCTCGCACATTATGACATAGAACAAATCCTATACAAGCCTAAATAAAATTATATATTCTTCACTAGCATTGAAAATATATAGTACGTCTAACAAATAGGCGAAATAGGTCTTTTCACAGAAATCTTAAACCTTCACCTAATTTTGCAAATAAGACAACAAATTATACGTTTGAGGAAAACTGTATATTTATCCTATATTACCTCTGCATTTCGTCTGACTCTAACCCTTAAAAATAACTCTGTTCATAAAGCTTACCCTAATGTAGACAGTAAGATGTTGATTTTTATGTTATATATATATATATATATATATATATATATATATATATATATATATATATATATATATATATATATATGATCTTTTGATATTTTTCTAAGGTTGCATGCATTACATTTTATTAGGCACCCTACCTCGATCTCATTTCATAAAATTTTTCTTATACAATCAATAAATCGCAGAAATGTTAAACCTTACGGAATATCTGTCAATAAAAAATATCTGTTTTGTCATATTTTTAAAGAGGTTGGCTGCATTCAGATCGAGAAAGTATAGAAAATAATAAAATGTCAGTATTTTCTACGCAGTAGAGATGATAACAGCAAACGGATTTACGGCTTAATTTTCACCTGTGTAAGTGCTATACAGTACGACTACAATAACATGAATTTGGTTAATCAGTACATTAGCCGCCGGCTTCCATCTAGTCAATTTTACCTTAATAGATGCTATAGATTAGTTTGACATTAACCTAGATTACTGGTCTATGTATACATTTTATATATATATTCAGTTGATCATATACTGATTAAAATCAAAATATGTTTCCAAAAAGAACCTTTTATATTTTATTTATGTGTATTTACGATATCTGCAGTGTGGCAGTTTATAGTGATATGTATCACTAAGGCATCATGCCGCAGACGTATCACAAGATCTCCCTCCCAGTAACATTGTCCTGATGGCAGCACTGACCAGTCCTAACACTAACCTCTGAATACTGCGTGCCTAGCGTGACAGCTGTCAATGTCATTTTTATAAGTATTTGAT
>JAECUM010046613.1:0-22885 GCA_016617855.1 Megalonaias nervosa | reverse complement strand
ACATTTGTCTTAATCATAATGCAAAATTTGCTCGAAACCAATTTGTAGGGTCCACTGCAGCAAGGGGGGGGGGGGGACAGACATTTGGTAATGAATATGTTTGCCTGATGATTAAGACAAATGATTTCGCGGTATGGCAGTCGAACAGACCACTTGCCTCAATTATCACTAAAATTTGGCTTAATTATAAGAGTGGTCTGTTCACCCTCCCTGCTGCTAATGTTATGCCGCAAAAGGACTTGCGGCTATCAAGCTTTGTAAACCTATGAAATCTGTTAAATGTTATGCCGCAACTGAACAGGTGTTTTGCTACAGAGCATCCAATATGTGACTTTGACGGTTTTATTCCAGTTTGATGAAGGGTTTGTATGTATTATTGAAGTGTGCTGGCTTCGCTATGGTACGAGTATATGAAAGCGAGCAAATCAAAGCAAAGCGTGCTCAAATCAGCGTCTGTGTTAACGCGGCGGCAATATCAAAGTCATTACATAACAAAGCAGGATACGGAACTGGCAGCTTGTCGACATAAACTATAAGGAAACAAATGATTTCTTCAAGTTGGACTCCAGGGCTGCTGCCGACGTTTACATTACATTTACATTGGATTGATTAGTTTCATGCTTGAATAGTAAAAAAGACACTAAGATTAGGTATAAAATGTTAAATTATCACTCCACCCCAATCATTACTTTCCAAAATGTCTAGTAATACTGCATGCTTACACTGTGAAAAAGAAGTTACACAGAGACAACATGCAATCCAATGTGATGGCTGCAATAAGTGGCAACACAGAACTTGTGCTGCTGGGATCTCATTAGAAGACTACAGATTGGCTGTAAGGGGACAACTCAGTTTACACTGGACATGCCATAACTGTAATTCTGTAGGTTTGAATGCATCTGAAATTGGTGAACCCCTTTTTGCAAGTAGCAGACTGAACACTGAGAACAATCATGATATGGAGTCTGACATGAGGCTACATGATAGATCTTCTACTATCGCGATTAATACGGATCCACTTTTAGATAGTATTCATCCTGTTGTTGATGTTGAACACGAGCAACCAATGGACCTTGAGGAGAATGAAGCCTCATATTTAGATACAAAACTGTCCATAGTAGCCTCAAATTTGGATGCTGTTGACGATGATGCAGTAACTTACGAGATTATAGCTCAATCATCAGAAAGAATGAAAGATAAGTTATTTGCTAGAGAATTATTTCCTCTTTCTATGTATGTCTGTATGTATGCATGTTTGTAATTTTTATCAAAAATAATCAGTAGATCCCAGCGATTACCCTTCAATGGAACCCCTCGATAGCCTGTGTGACTTTCATGGGGTCCTTACATTGTCGTTCTCTCTCTTATGACTATTATGCGGCACACCCATGTTCTGTTTCTTTTGGCTAACACTCTTTCTGGATGTTTATTTGGGGGTTCTTCCATGGGGCAGAGAACTCAAGGCATACTACTGATTATTTTAGGGGGGTATTGCATAGACACACCTCCCGGCGAATTTCTAATCGACGAAAGTGAAATATTAGCAATTCAGAAGGCTGTCTAGGCATTGCGATTTCGATAAAACCCCCACGAAACCCCGGGGTAGAATCCAAAATGGAATCCGACCACGAGATACGTGGTGATTTATCGAAATCTCAGGGGATGCCTCCCCCCCACTTATTAAAAGACGTGGGCGACCCGGGGACCCGAACCCATCTCGGCGAGATCTGGGGTCGAACCGCAAACATCAGTATTAAAGTTTCCAACAACTTTAACATTGAGCTAACGAACTCGACTACAAATATACGTTTTAGAAATTATTATATGTGGTTATTGTGCAATAGCATTTGATATCTGATTTTACAAATAAATAAATATTTATAATTTTATTAAGATATTTTGCCATTATATGTATGAACCGATTAAAATGTATTATATTTAAAATTAAAACACGGAAATAAACTGCACACAAATACCTGGACCCGCGGATATCTCCGCGGACGATAAACACAACTATTGTTTGAACTACTACGTCACACGTCCTTGAAAAATCGGTACGCATACCTATCTCAGTACATATATTATGTATGAATCACTTCACACTGTATATACATGCAATAGTTGATCTGGATAAATTCATAGCAGCAGGAAGGGTGAATGACCACATATGTGTGTAAGATAACAGCAGACAAGAAGGGGAATATGATATGCACGGTATGGCAGTCGAACCCTACACATTTGTCTTAATCATAATGCAAAATTTGCTCGAAACCAATTTGTAGGGTCCACCGCAGCAAGGGGGGGTGGGGGTGGACAGACATTTGGTAATGAATATGTTTGCCTGATGATTAAGACAAATGATTTCGCGGTATGGCAGTCGAACAGACCACTTGCCTCAATTATCACTAAAATTTGGCTTAATTATAAGAGTGGTCTGTTCACCCTCCCTGCTGCTACATTTAATAGATTTCATAGGTTAAAAAGTTCGATAGCCTCAAGTCCTTAAGATAAGCCATGTGCAAAGAAAAATCTTGCCCAGTCGGTATGAAATACAACTTGCCATTGAGAAGCTATGGGACATTATTAATTCAATAATCAAGATATTTGCTGATCAAAACATTTTAAAAAGTTTCATGACTGTGCATGCACTTATGTTTGAGTAACTAACTAAATGCAGAAACATAATGTAATTAGTGGAGTGAGAAATGTGATCTATTTGGCCCCATTAATTATATAACAAAACTTAATTAGTGAATTAATACATTTAATTAATAAAGGCTAATGCAATGGAAACATGACATGGAAACAATCATTTCGTATAATGATATATTACAGATGAGTGCGACTTGACTGTATATTAGGGTGCAACATAACTTTATATTTGGATGCGACATAACTTTACTAATGTGCGACTTAGCGGGTGCGAGATTGCAGGGTACGAGATGATTGTGATTCTACACAGACCCGTATTCATTTGGATATATAGAGCCATCCAAGTATGCTGGAGAAATCCAGTTACTCGATGAAATTTACTTACACGCATTCCCTGCCGCAGATACAACTGGAGGTTTCGTACGTGCAATACATAATTGTGTTCGGTCCTGAGACTTGGAACCAGCTTGGTGCATTCTGTATACATTGGTCCGGATTCATCCAAGACTGCGCACTGATACGGGACGGCCCCCACCGGGCAC
Source organism: Megalonaias nervosa (assembly GCA_016617855.1). Lineage (NCBI taxonomy): Eukaryota > Metazoa > Mollusca > Bivalvia > Unionida > Unionidae > Megalonaias > Megalonaias nervosa. Next base: position 19,691 of record JAECUM010046613.1, on the reverse strand, counting down.
CGAGAACTGTTCTGGTGCTAATGGATGATCGTTGTGTACATCATTGACATGTTCCGGATATTCAGAAAAAGTGTCCGTGCTCGCTATTGCTGTTATAATTGCTTACGAAGTTTTTGTAGGTCAATATGTGTTGGATCAATACACTGAAATTCCCCGGCAGGTATCAATTGTATCATTGCCCATTCATAGAGGTTATTGGGATCTAGATACATGATGTAACTTTGGAGGCAGCGGGGTCATACCCGTCCACGTATAGTTGTTTCAGCGAGCGTATCTATGACTTTCCATCGAAATCCCGCCACGACGTGAGCGTTCAATAATTTTCTATTTAGATGCATATTGATGTCAGTCAACAATTCCAGCTCAACCTAAGTTTTTGACAACAATTCATCCCACTCCATTCTCGGTGATGAGAAGCAATGTGCGTGATCAAGTTTATGAACCCGCATGACAATATCCTGAAATTTTTTAAGACATCGGCAAGGAGCAACACATCCGTGAGCAGGTAGAAATCATGGTAATGACCGAGATTTCGACATGTAAACACAGACCCGACGTTGTTTGCGTGCGCATAGTCGTTGGCAAAAATGCTTTCACGTGACAACAGTGGATAAAACGCTTCAGTTCAGCAATCTTTTCCCAGTCGCTCACGTATTCGTATGGGTAAACACCTTTTTCTCGCTAACAAGTCAGTGTTCTTTTGCGTTGTTGTACCACATCTCATATATAAACTGAATATCGATGAGTCTGATTGTTAATATCAATAGCCAAAAGGATGTTTAATTAATTTGCTCTTGAATATCTTCATCCTGACCGCTTGAGTATTCGCTCAAATCGTCAGACAATTAATTCGTGTAACTCTCCTCGTTTGCATTAGATTTAGTAGGTGATTTACTCACTTTCAGGGACTTCCATTTGTGTACTATATTATACACATTTTGTATCCTGTTCCTGTTCTAAAATCATTCCTACGTTAATCAGCTTAACAATATGCCCCTGCTATGTGCCTGTAAACGCACATAACATTTCTTTGAGCTTCATTAATAAATCTGTATGATGCATTGAAACGAAACAGCGACTTAAGTTTGTCTGCCACATGTTTTATGTGTCAGACATGTGGTAAATTGACATCATTATAGGAGACCTCCATAAATTCCTTCAACACATTTTGAGAGTCAAAATGAGACATTTTTGCCACGATATATATAATACTAAAATAGAGGTTAGAGAAATTTGAATTCGTACCCAACGGAGATTCGAACCTATGTCCTCTGGTAAACGGCACTCATCCCCTTGCCATATTCCATAATGACTAAGCATACAACACTAAAACTAACGATGCTACAAATTCAGTGGTACATGCACTCGTGCGTAGCAGACACACTCGCATGGCGATCTGGTCTGGTGCGTTCAGGCAAGCCATGGGTGCCGTTTAACTGAATGATAGTATTCATTTTTATTAAAAACTAATTCTACCTAATATTATAGAACATTCTCCCGTAGAATCCATGGGTAGCTCTTTCATGCTGAAAATTAAGTTTCGGACAGGCTTCATTTAAGTTTGAAAACACAAACAAATGGCAGACAAGAGATCAAATACAAAATTAAGTGAAATTGTCCTTTATTCATTACTTTCATATACATCCCAAACACATATTTCTCCTAATTAATTTATATTTTATGATACACTTCGTGATAAAGTTTTAACTGATGCGAACGTATGAGGTAGTTTACAGTGAGTTTAGTTTTCTAATTTTCGATTTGTGTACAACATAAGTAACAAAAAAGATGTGTTTCTTTTCTCGACTTAGTATCACATATATTTCATTGTGGTGTAAAGCCCCAAACAAAAGTAGTTCATATTTTCATTTGTGCCATAGCTCCAATTTACACTATTACGCTTCTTGTACCTAATGATGAAATAAATTGATATTATCATTAACTCCGGCAGAGAACATATCTTCTACTAAGTATTATTTCTTCACAACGAAAATATAACTTCACTCATATTGCATTGAAACCTAATGCAGGCTTAAAATCTATCTCTGCTGAATTGCGTTATGAAATATGCTTATAAGGTTTTTGCCGATGTTTGACAAATAGAGCATAATCTATGATAAATAAGTTTTACTTCTCTTTTGAACCTCTTATCAGTATACAAATGGATCAGCAACACCACTGATGCAAAATGACCAAGCAAACGTGTGGTAAGCAACCCTCTCAAAAAAGTTTAAACTTGACAAAAAGCCATTCTTCAGAAATGTTAAAGTTATTCAGCCAGATGGGGCAAGAAGCTGAAAACATGAACCAAAGTTATTAAGAAAAGAATAAACGTGCTCCTTCTAGCTTTATCTATATAGTTTTGAATTGTATGAGAGTTTGAATTTCCTTTGCATGATCCTTCTTTCTGCCGTATATCTGTGGTAAAGCGGGCCCTACTGACTGTCGATTGCCCAGCGTTCGTTTCTCCGCTTCCCGAGTAGATCAAACATCTGAAATATTATACTGTAGTCGATGTTTCGCAACACATTCTCGTATGATCTGAATGGCATATTTCAAAGTTTTCTTTTCAACAGTATCTACATTTCTGGATATGTATCGTGAATATCATTTCATAATGCATGAAGGCATCAGATCACTAATTACTTTACAGACAGAGATCCAGTCTACTGGTGATGGAATAAAACAATAGAGTACTTACTATTTTCAGATGCACCCATTGGCTAGTAAATGGATCTAATTGTCTTTATTAATTTTACAAAACTGTAATCTATAGTCGACTATAGTTAACAACAAACTTTGTATTTGTATAAACTGTATTTGACTCCCTACTGACCAAATGGTGGCGGAACACGTTTCCAACGCTGAAAACTAAACTTCACGAGCAACAAATATGCACTACAGACAAATCACAATTTCCAGGAACGAGGGGGAAACATTCAGTAATGTTATTGTATAACAAGGCAAAAGTCTTCATTTTAAAAAAGTTGTTCCAAGCAGGACTAAGTAAGAACCACTGCACTGCATAGAAACCTAATTTAAATTTTAAATTTGACCACAACTACAAAGGAAAGAGTAACTTGGTCGATATATTGGACAACTTAGACGCGTTTTTTTATAAAGGACACCTTTTTTTCATACAGAAGGTCTGAAGAATGTACTTTTTGAAAAACTAAATTCATTCCAGGAAACACAAATAAAAGTAAGTAATCACCAATAGTCCGACCTACTCACTCGTCATGGTCGAGGGTTTCTCTAGTTTCTCAGCAATTACATGGTGAACCGATCTGAATGACATGTCATTTAATTTAACGGCTCTATATCGCATTATCTATAACCAATTAGAGAGTTATTAACTCAAGCCTGGTGCAAGTAGTTAAAAGTAGATGTGGGAATGGTTCTCACTAATTGAATTAAAAGCAGAGAATATATAGTACCTCCCAGGAGCTATTTGTGTTATCGCAATTTTGTATAATATGTCTGTAAAACTTTCGAAGCTCTTATACATTAGAAAATATTTTCTTATGTCAGTGAAAGTGGTTGGGGCTTACGGAGAATTTTGGAAAAGTCTATTATATGAAATGAAACAATCTGAAACAATATATAGTAATTTCCAGTCGCAATAACTAAAATATGTTGCTTTGATTTTACCCAAATCGGAGAAGTGTCTTGCTGTTACTTCATGTAATAAGTCTGTAAAATGTCAACATTTCTCATGAATTAGGAAATATTTTCATCTGTACACAAAAGTGGTTGGAACGTGGGACAACTTTTGGAAAGATGTCTAATGGAACAATTTAGGACTACTCACACAGTCATCTGCAGAGATCTATAGAGCAATTGCGTATATGTGGACATGGGAAAATACATTCGCCAAAATGTAAGCAAAAGATGTGTGTCAATCTCAAGAGGGAAAGTTAACAACTATCATCTATGAAGATCCCACAGGAAGGCAGGATTAGAGGCGGTATGGTCGATTTTACATAGGATGAAACCTTCGAAAATCTGTGAAGATCCCACAGGAAGGCAGGATTAGAGGCTTTGCATGTATTTAAGAGTATACAAATCCTGGAACACAAAATAACAAATTGAATTTGATCAAATTTATTCAATTGGTGAAGAGATTGTCTTAATTGGTAAACAAATTGTTCATGATGGACAGCTATTGACCACAATGGATGAGTGGTATAACCTTTCTGGATGACTTTGCAAGACTATGCTCAAAATGACTATACACTATAAGTGTTTTACTAACTGGTAATCGGTGATTAAATCACAACTGTCTGAAAAATAAAAAAAATGCTCTTCACTAAAAGATATCTGTAATATAATTAATTTTATAAGTCTGGTTAAATGACCTACACAGTTTACAAAATGTCTCATTCCGAATGTCAAGTGTGGTATATTTACAAATAAGCAATTTCCAACGACCAATGCAATACTGATTGCGGAATAAAGCGACATGCATAACCTGGAATCAATTAAATTGAAATGTGACGGTCCTCTTCACAAGCTTCATTCAAAATGGTATATTGTAATGGAACCTTTGATATCCTTGATCAAAAACAATTATGTAGATGATGAATATCAGGCCTTAACAAACGGAACAAACAATATTCACCACTGACAAATCGACAATATGTCGAGAAACCTGCACCATTTATCAATAACCTATTTATCGAGGGTTTGTTGTTTTTACACGAAAAAGAGCTGTTGTAAAACAGATCGAAGAAAACGGGATAAAAGTTTGACTGGGTTTAATGAAACAGAAATCTATGAAGTCCAACTCCGTGATGATCCTAAAGCAATGGAGTTTTTGGCCATATTCAACCAGATTTAGCAATAAGGTAGCCATCTAGAGAAGATAAAGTGCTACATAAAAAAAAAATACATTGATAATTGATCAAAACTGATAAATGTGAAATGTTTTATAACTTACTTGTGCATGTAGCTACAAATATTGGCAAAATTACAGACAATAATTCACATCCTCGTATATCTTCAATAATACAACGGATCTCAGCAGAAAATAAATCAGTTTTGATCCCCGTACGTAACGACGTTTTGTCAAACAGCAGCCAGTTAATTTAAGATGTTTAAAAAGGAAAGGTAAGGATTTTAACTGATTCAGAAAATTAACTATGTACTATTCTTTCATTGTGTCCAACTTTAACGATTGGTTCACTACTTTGACGCTTTGTTGTGAGGTCGATACAGAAAAAAATCGAAACTTCAGCAGAGCCTATACAGTGATTATTTAAGTACATAAAAGTACATATAAAGAACCATTTATCAACTTAAATGTGCAATATTTTATTTAAGAAAAATGAGAAACATGTGCATTTGAATCCTACAAAACTTTAAACAAAGAAAATCTTCAACGTATTTCAATGATCGCATATATTTCTAAAATAACTGTTATTTATATAAATATGGCAACACCGTAACTATTCCACAGGTGAGAATAGCAGGGCATGGGTCGACTTCTTTTTTATATTATGCAGCGAACTTATATAATTCTTTCTAATATCATTTTAATCAAGTTAGGGACGAAACGCTTTTCAACTATTCCAGACCATTCGAGGCAAATAGAATCGAGATACAAGTAATTGTAGATGAAGTGCATGTTATTAGAAATTTGATGGGGTTTTTTTGTTTGTTTGTTTTTTGTTGTTTTTTTTTTTTTTTTTCGCTTTCTGTCACTACTGAATACTTCTTATTTCGCGATGCCGCATGTAAAGCTTGTGTTATGTGCTAACTTCTGGATATTGTATGTAAAGCTTATGTTATGTGCTAACATACCGAACTTAAAAATAAACTTTCTTACCTCGATTTTAGGCTAAATGAATTTTAAGTTTACGAGACCTACAAATGGGTGTACTATTTAATAAAAGCCTTAGTTGTTCCATGTATCTGTTCACCATTACAGAACTGTTTCTCGCAACTGAAATGCTATGATACGCCAAATAAATAACAGTTAATGTAAAGGACCTATGTCTTTCTGCATGGAATGAACTTCTAAATCTGACTTGTTGCAAGCGACTATTGTTTTCGTGCCAGTATTACTATCTCTTTCTATGGTTATTTGTAAATGAGGTGCAGACTTTTCTAAATATACCGTGTCCTTTTTGTGTACGATCTCATAAATTTTATCAAATTTCTGCTTGTTTCTCACATCTGTAATAAATTTAGTCCGTTGAACACTGAAACGAGTTTGCCTGCCAGTCAGAGTGTAGAGGACTATCAATACCAAAGAAGAAATAGCAAACAACAGGATCAGCAAAATATTGAAACAAACCAGGTAAGGCATGTCTTTGAAATGGCCATCCATGAGGCATCTTGATCCAGATATATTCACGGCGGTAATTTGCACAGTAGTCAAACCAAACAGAACGAGTGGTGGCCATGATATTAGTAAAGCAAGAATGTTAACCAGACCGCAGCAGACTTTTGAAGACCGTTCCGACAATTGCTTTCCGAAAGGAACGCATTTTTTTCCGATATCTTTCAACAGAAACTAGTACAACAATCAAAGCAGAGGCAAAGGTGCTGAAATACGCCAAGAATCGAAGTGCCTTGCATACAAAATAGAGCAAAGAATGTTAGTGGGTGTGTCAGATCGTAAAGAGCATTCCGATGGAATGTGTTTTCATGTCAATGAATGTCAACTAGAAAATGAACACTCTTAAAGTACTTGGTTTCATTTTCAAGGTGGTAATGTACAGCACATACAAATTGCCTACGATCCCGATAATCATTAGAAGACCACAGGAGTCTGACGTTTTATCAATAAAGTACGACGAAATTTCTGACAACATGAAATCACCTTATCGGTATTATCAATGAACACAAGGAGTGCAAGCGTGACCACAACCCTCAGCTCGATTCGACTTTTCTCACGCGTCTTTTATCGCTTGAGAATCGCAAGAAGACTGAAAAACTACACACATCCATTCAAAAGACAGTAACGTACCAACGCACAACTCTCGGACGACCATCGCATGAATCCAATCCGGCGAATTAACCTTTATTTTCACCATTACGGTCACAAACCCGGTCAACCAGACTTCGTTGGAGGAAATAACCCAATTCAGAAGGAAAATAAAAAACACTAAATCATGTTAATTGTGATGACTTTGTTTTGTTCTTTTTCGCCAGTACAGCTTCCTTCCAATCCTGTGAAGTTATCCTTTCTCATGTTATTTACAAAGTCACGTATAAGTCATCGAATTGAATAAAGAAATTCATAAACATCCCTGACATGCGATATTTTTCAACAGCACAACTCACCCCTATAAGCAAGTATACAGCAATACTTATCGTATAAAGCGCAATCTCTACTATTTTACAAAAATATAAAAAGCCCATAAATTAGAATAATATGCATGTTCGGTTTTATCCAAGCTGTTCTTCTTGATTTAATGGTACGAATGCATCACTAACTCAGATCAGTCTTCGCATAGTTCCGACTTGTCAGTTATTCGTCGACACATATTTATGTCCAGCATATAGAACCTGGCCACAGTAACTGTTGCTAACAGGATTTTTAAGGGGAAGTGTGACTAAAGAAGATATCTGACTTGAGAAGAAGTGAGAACAGAAGATAGAAAACCGCTTGACGCAATGTAGGTCCAAGGCAGAGCAAGTAAGGTATAGAACAAGCAGGATGGTAAAATATAATGCAATAAACTTTTTGATATTATCAATAAAAAATAAATGACAACAGACACAATAGCTTGTCGATCCAGACCAAGGGGGTGACTTGGTGGTGACTCGTTATAAATATGAAAATGACGAAGTGCACGTCGTGTTGACAACTCATTTTATAATGAAACCAGATATGTAGAAAATCAGCGACCTGAATTTAAATGTGACTAAATTATAATAATTTGAACCTTATGGGCTGCATAGGAGCTCTTTATGCTGTGCCTGCAGGACTCCTATCATGTCTCAAAGGAAACTCTGGGGCTTCATCAGATTTACAATTACAAATGTTTGTTAACAGTATGTCATATTACGTGAGTACAGACAAGTAATTAAATTCCTATAGACGGTAACGTTAATATTTTGCCCACTTTCTAGACCTTTGAAACAACATCGGTAAACAGTGCTTACATATTATAAATAATTTATTACAGAGAACACTTCTTAACCGATGAAAATGACATGCTGCTTTCAAAAATATTAAAGTTGCCAGGATCAAGTGAGGCAGAAATCACCAAAAATAAACCAAAGTTACCAAGAAAAGAATAAACACGATCTTCTCGTTTTATCGGTATCCTTTTTAGTTGAAATAGAATTTGAATTTGTTCGTCTGCTCCTACTTTCTCTAGTGTTACCATGGTAACACCCTCCCTAGTCTTCGCACATTAAATAGCAACTCACTGTTGTCCAGTGTTTGCTTCTCATTTCCCGAGATCTAGCATTTGAAACATTAACGAAAAATATTGCATAACACGTTATTTAATAGCATATTGCGGAGCTTTCCTTTTCAATAGGATGCACTAGTCTTTATATAAATTGTGAATTTTATTTCTATAATGCATGAAACGTCTTCATTTCATCTCTCAGCAGAAAAATAATTTTCAAAACAATTATAATTGGATCTGGTATCTGAAGAACATGTTTCCATTGTGAGTGTGATCGCCATCCGTCATATATTAATATTAAACCTGTGTTGGTTGCCTTCAGACAGACTAGTCTGTGACAAACAAGACAAAATCTGTCATTCCGTTTAACATTTTGCTTCGATTCCGTCAAAGGGACTTTAACCCGTTCTAAATGGCTGAGTTTATATTGAAAAGATCTACAGTGATTGTTACTGTTGTTTGAATTCTGGTTATCGTAAACTGTATCAATTAATCACCAGCTATTTATATATGCAATACAAAAAATTTACTGACCAGTTTTAATCAAGCATTCGGCGACCCGGTCTGTATTTCCCCAGAATGTCTTAATTACAGAATCGTTAAGTCTCAACATATTTTGGCGAACTACTGATGTATACTGCCACAGAGTTATAGATAATATTAGGGACACAAACAACAAACATCGAACATGGTCATTTTGGGGTGCGTAGTATGTCAGGATGATCCGGCAAGTAATACATATTGTAGTTTATTTAAATGTAAATTCTGCAATCAGGCTAGTAGGAAACTGTTTTTACAAAATATTTTCAAAATTCTAGATATACGGACCAAATGTTTTCAAATTCAATGATTTATTTAACACATATGATGCAGGAACTGCACAAACTGCTAAGTTTTGTAAAATTGTCTTGTACTGTTTTCATTGGTATGCTTGTCTATTAGTACACTATAAATAACTTAATGTTCTTGCCAGTGTACAGGATTCTTTTCTTATTAGTACACTGCTTGTTGTCAAAATCCCAAGATGATGCTATAGTGATGATCGTATGTTTTCTGAAAGTTACGATTTTTAAGTGTGAATTTGTTTCTTGCAATTCATATTATAGAGTAAAATATACTATGTTTCAGTTTTATATATATATATATATATATATATATATATATATAATCTTTTTTATAACTTGTGATACGATTTTATCTAATTTTTAAAATTTTTATTCATGGCTGTATTGTGTACAGTATATATTTAATTAGTTTTGCCATATGTGACCCGAGTATCTTAAAAGTGTAGTGGTGACATAAGATCTATAAATAGATGCTCATGTATGTGTTGACGATTATTAATAATAATCTTAATAATAAGACTTAATTGGCACCATTGGCTTAATTTCTCATTGGCTGATGGTGTTTCGACCTTTCTAGAATAGTTCTGTAACTTCCCATTGGTTGGGCTAGGTCACATGGTTCAGCAAATTGACGCAAAATGAGTAGTGCATTCTGTCACATGGTGTTCATTGCGAAATACCTCCACAATATACTCCGTATACAAAGAGAATTGAGCAATCAGTTTCATTCCAAGTTTGGAGTCATTCACACTTATGGTGTTCCTGTTGTAAGTCTGCACACGTGTTTTATGTTGCACTTAGATATTATTTGAGAGGAAAACATTTGTTTGCACTTTTCAGTGGAAATAGAACAACTAAAGTTAATCAAATTTAATACAGTAACATGTACACATTCAAAGCAATTACCATCAAGAAATAATTAAGGTCAGTTCTGGAAAACAACTGCAAACATATATTGCATTGATACAACAATACACATAATCCATTTTAGGGTAATAATATCTTACTATGACAGTAGTGAATTATCATCAATGAATATTTTTACGTATCAGAAATCAAACTTCATTAATATCTCTATAAACGTTGCGGAATAATCTTTAAATATGCATTGAGATATCTGAGGAAAAAAGCAAACTAAATAACTGTTTCACACACTCATGATAATTTTTGTGAATTTAAGCCAGAATAAAGTCAGTAAAATAAATTAGAAAATAAAAGGTATACATTAAAAAAATACAAAAAAGCATTTCTCTAATAATAAACCCAGAGGACCCATCTAATACTTTTGTATGAAGTGAGTGGGTGGTGTCAGTATTGGAAATTATATCTTGGGACAGAAATTAAGTAAAGTCGTCTAAAAACTGAAGATGGTCCTATTATTCAGAATTAATCATAAGAGATTTATGATTATGTACATGTCTTAACATTCTAAATCCAATGTCAATACATGTTGCATATTACCAATTAGTTCTGTGGAATGAAATTATTTAAGGTCACTCTCTGCTACAAATTAATTGTATGTACATACATTGGCAGTATATGGAATACACAATGTCATAAGAAAGCTGAATTTACTTCACTATATACAAAATACATATGAATATAAGTGAGATATACTTCAGTACTGTGTATGCAATTTACTTAATAGCCTTTGCAAGCACTAGTCAGTTACCGTTTATGCTCACAAGTCACCAACTGCACAGACCTAGATCTGCCGTTGCATAATGCACCAACAGATCTGGGTCTATGCAGTTTGGTAATAATAATCAGTAGACCTTGATCTGTTGATACTTTATGCAATGACAGATCAGGGTCTGTGTCATTTGCAGTTGGGCTTGACTTGTGAGTATACACAGCATGTTATTTACTGTGATACTGTGATAATAACCCCTGCTGCCACCCCACCCCACCCCAACTTTGGCAATATTTATAATATGAGAGCTTTTTCAAATGACAAGCCAACCTGTTACTTTAAAAAAAATGTTCTAAGGTAGTCCTATTGAACTTCTTAAAAGGAGAAATACAGAGAACAAAAAAATATAAAATAAGCTTCAGTAATACTGTACATGTACTAAGGATGATAACATTTCAACGTCAGATGGAGTCAGAAGTCTTCAGAGAAATAGGGACCTAAAAATAGCAATGTTTTAAAGATTAATCTTTTTCTAAAAATAAACAAAAACACAAAAGGCAAAAACAACAGTCCTGACTGATAAGAGATTTAAATTATTGGTACAATTGTAAAAACCATTATAGATGATTGCTGAAGACATGCTGGAGTATTTTATATTTTGCAAACGTGATAATTTTTATGTACGTTAGGGTCAATGAAATCCAAAAAGATAAAGTTTATAGGGTGGTATGCAATACACTGTGTTACACTAAGTTAAAATAAATGTATAGGGTGGTATGTAATGCGCTGTGTTATGCCAAGTTAAACTGAATGTATCACGGAAATGTCTAGGAAACGGTACTCAGTCACCCAGCCTCAAAAATAAAAGAGCAAAATGATTTTTTTAAAAATATATTAAAATTGATTCCTGTTATCAAATGTACTAAGTGTATATTATTGACTGATTGTTTTTTCCCTATAAGACATTGAGATTGCATTTTCAGTCCCAGCATGCCAATGGAGACAATATTACATTTGTTTTACCATGTGATAAATTATTCAAGGCCCAAATATATCTACTAATTTTCTCTACTGAGTCATTGACGGAAATTGAAACAACATATATCCAATCTCTCCCCTAGTTCGCTGAGCTATGTAATATATGGAGATAACAAATGATCTTGCAATGGTGATGTAACAATGTAATTATCACATCAGTCTGAGCTGAACACACATTTTGAGCTGCACAGTAAATGTTGATTTCACTCGGGTGAACAAATTTTAAATATGATCCTCTCAAAAGTTTGTGAATCCAGGCAATGTTAATTCAAAACATGACTTTTTTCCTACAATGGTCACATTTTAATCACATACATCTTTGGTACAAATTAAAGATCATTAACCAGAGTTCTTTTATGGAAAATATGCTAAACTAGGTCAAACAGTTATAAGAAATCTGGTTTCATATTCTTTTGTTGGACAGTGGCTTGGAAAGTTCCTCATAAAAGTGTAACCCATACAGTTTCACAGCAATTAAGTAATGAGAGGGTAACAAATACTGTTTCACAACAATTCGGTGATGGTTTGAATGAAATGATGTAGTTCAAACTGCTCAATTTGAACTGACAACCAATTCTGACAGCAAATCTACACAAGAAGCTTTTTGGTGGCCTACATGTCAAGCCCACTACTGAGCTTTTGGCAAAGTGGTGTTGTACATGTCAAGCCAGCCCCGAAGCTTTTGGCATCCTGAGCTTTGGCAAATTGTTGTACATGTCAAGCCAGCCCTGGTGATTTTGGCCTCTTGAGCTTTGGCAAACTGGTGCTGTAAATGTCAAACCAGCTCCAAAGCTTTTGGCATGTACCAAAGGACACATACACAAACATCAAAGTAAGCACTAGGTTGAGCTTTTCCTAAGGTAAGCTCTTCAGGAGACAGACAGACAGAAGACAAACAGACAGAAGACAGACAAACAGTGACAGTTAAAGATTTAACAAAATTTCTCCAACACTTCTTCATATACAATACCGACAAAGGGTTTCTCAGAAGATATAAAACCTTAATGTAGGGTTGAAAGTTACCAAGATCATTTTAATAAGTTCCTGGCTCCCCATTATATAAAGAACAACCTTTAAACCCTACATACAAGGACCATCTGTATTGTACTTTAAACTACCAGTATATATATACAAAGGTTTTAAGAAATAGTCGTTCAAAACTATCAGTATATGTGCCTTAAGTTTTATTGGCTGTTCCAGTGAAACATACTTGGCACCCTGGAAAGGCACTTTCAACTTGGAATAATTATTTACGTATGTAATTAGGAATTTTGTTACATATGAAATTAGGAATTTTGTTACATATTTAATTAGGAATTTTGTTTCATTTTCCTGAAAACTCTTTGTGTGATCAGAGTACCTTGGCACATATTTTTCCAAAAACTGTCATCTCAGTGTATCATGTATTATTAAATGGTACAACCCGAAGCAATAATCATAAAAAACATAAATATACCCCAAGTTTTTAAGCTACAGTCATAAAAACTACTAGTATACATACCCCAAGTTTTTAAGCAACAGTCATAAAAACTATCAGTATACATACCCCAAGTTTTTAAGCAACAGTCATAAAAACTATTAGTATACATACCCCAAGTTTTTAAGCAACAGTCATAAAAACTACTAGTATACATATCCCAAGTTTTTAAGCAACAGTCATAAAAACTATCAGTATACATACCCCAAGTTTTTAAGCAACAGTCATAAAAACTATCAGTATATATACCCCAAGATTTTAAGCAACAGTCATAAAAACTATTAGTATATATACCCCAAGTTTCAAAGCAAGTCATTCGAAATTTGTCCTGGAGAAATACTGCATGAAATGTAAGAGGATGCAAAAAGCAGAGAAATGAAAAGATATCTCACATTTTTCAACCCTACTAATTAAAATAAGTTTTACACATCCTGGTTATGCATAAACAGAATACAGCAAATATATATAATCCACTATACTTCTTGATGAGTGGCTCACTTACCACAATGCCTGAAATAAATAAAGGCATAGTACAATACAAATAAAAACTTAATTTGTTGTTCTATGTAATTAGGACTTCTCTGTAAGTCTATGTACATGGCCATCACCAACATTTACATCCTCATTTTGAAAATTGCAGTCACATTCATGTCATTAATGTCTCTTTCCAAGCCAAACTGCTGGAAAATTAATCCAACTCAAATGGATGTAAGTCTGCAGTATTTACACAATTCTTTGGTTTGCTTGACCATGAAAAGTCTTCAATCCAGTACTTTGACAACAAAATCTTCAATCCGCTACAAAAGCCCATGCTTCCAGTGCCTTGACAACAAAATCTTCTTGTGTGGTCAGAGGATCATTATCGTATGTCTCACAATGGTTGTTGCGTCCATGATAAAGATCACCATCAAACCACAATCCATACACTCCCCTGTTAAAAACAGAAAATCACATGATGAGAGATGAATGAGATGCTACAAGTGCATATAGTCTAATCATATTTATTGGGTAAATGTACAGTCTGATCTTATTCCTTTAGTAAATGTACAGTCTAATCTTGTTTCTTTGGTAAATGTACAGTCTGATCTTATTCTTTGGATAAATGTTCAGTCTAATCTTATTCCTCATGTAAACATATAGTTGTAATTTGTTCCTTGGGCAAACATAATCTAATCTTATTAATTGGGTATACATACAGTCTGATCTTATTCCCTGGGTAAATGTACAGTCTGATCTTGTTCCTAGGTAAACATACAATCTGATCTTGTTCGTTTGGGTAAATGTACAGTATAATCTTGATACTAGGGTAAATGTACAGTCTGATCTTGTTCAATCAGTAAATGTACAGTCAAATCTTGTTCATAGAACAAATGTACAGTCTGCTCTTGTTTGATGAGTAAATGTACAGTCTGTTCTCTTTTCAGTGGGTAAAAGTACAGTCTGTTCTTGTTCATTGGGTAAATGTACAGCATAATCTTGTTTGATGAGTAAATGTACAGTCTGCTCTTGTTCACTGGGTAAATGTACAGTCTGTTCTTGTTCAGTAGGTAAAAGTACAGTCTGTTCTTGTTCATTGGGTAAATGTACAGTATAATCTTTTTAACTGGGTAATTGTATATTCTCATTTTGTTAAATGGGTAAAAGTAATCTTGTCTTGTTCAGCTGGTACATGTACAATCAGTTCTTGTTAGCTGGGTAAGTGTACAGTCTGTTCTTGTTAATTTGGTAAATGTAGTCTGTTCTTGTTAACTGGGTAAGTGTACAGTCTGTTCTTGCTAATTGGGTAAATATACAGTTTGTTCTTGTTAACTGGGTACTTGAATAATCTCATTTGCTACATGGGTAAATGGACAGTCTGTCAGATCTTGTTCATTGGGTCAAAAACAGTTTAATCTAATTCACTGATAAATGAAAAAGTCCATCATAATGAGCCACAATCAGCATACTTCCCTGTCAAAAACAGAAAATTACATTACATGTGAATGTAATTCTACAACATGTACAGTCTAAATGTATTCACTGGGTAAATGTACAATCTAACTGTTCCCATGAGGTAAATGTACAGTCTAAATTGTGCTCACTGAGTAAATGTACAGTCTGATCTTGATCAGTGTGTAAATATGCAGTATCATCTTGTTAAATGGGTAAATGTACAAATCTAATCTTGTTAACTGATTAAATGCACAGACTGATCTTTTTCATAGCTTAAATGTAGTCTAATGTTAACTGGGTACGTGTACAGTTCCGTCTTGTTCACTGTATAAATGTTGAGCAATTTTCTACATTAGGTGAATGATAAATGTAGAGTCTAATCTTATTCATTGGGTAATGTTCAGTCTAGCCTTGTTCATTAGGTAAATGAACAGTCTGATCTTGTAAATGCAGTTTAATCTAGCAATTAGGTAAATGTATAGCCTGATCTTGTTCATTGGGTAAA
The DNA here is from genome assembly GCA_016617855.1 of Megalonaias nervosa. Lineage (NCBI taxonomy): Eukaryota > Metazoa > Mollusca > Bivalvia > Unionida > Unionidae > Megalonaias > Megalonaias nervosa. The sequence goes on along the minus strand of JAECUM010046613.1, from coordinate 3,892 downwards.
TGTACAGTCTAATCTTGTTCACTGTAAATGAACAACAGCCTGATCTTTATCATTGGGTAAATATAAAATCTGATCTTTTAAAATGACAGTGGGTACTCTTGTGAAAATCATTTTCTTCACTCAGGGTGACGATTTTTGTCCTTCTGAGCAAAAAATCCATAGTCTTTTCTTATCCCAAGTGCATTTCATCAGTAATTTTTGTAATTACAGATGGAGGATAAGTTTAGTTTCAGTGTATAAGCCATTTTTTCCCTTTCATTCAGTTACCTTAACCTTTGACCATTTGATCTCAAAAATGAAAGTTTTTCCTTACCCATGTGTAAGCTATCAACAAAATTTGGCAACTGCTGATGTGGACAACTCAAGTTATTATGCAGACACCATATTTCTTCTTTCAAAGTGACATTGATCACTGAGCTTTTGATCTGAAATCCACAGTGTGAGTCATCTAAAAAGTTTTGTAAAGTAGATGGCAGAAAATTTCGCTATTATGCAGAAGCAAAACTGATATCAGACAGATTAAAAATATTGTATCACAAAACGCTTTGCCATTTAATGGGCACATTAAAATCACTTCTTAATGATGTTAGTTTTATCTGACTTTATGATAAGTACAAAAGTTGTTGAATAACCTGGATTAAATCCAGTTTTGACAATAATTATAAATGGAACATTGGTACTACATGGGGCTTCCAGTACAGTGGGCACCCGACATGACATGAACATGAGGTCATAAAATATTAGTGCAAGTAACATTATTCATAATGTGAAGATATTTATCACCATGACTCTTATGTATTAGAAATAAATCTTGTATTCACACATTACAAAATACAAAACAAAACAGAAATGGGCAGTTCGTGAACTTGCTATATTCCAATACCCCACACATCTATATGCACATCCTGTGACACTGGAAACTTTTTATACTAATATAAACTTTTATCAGCATGACTACATTGAGGTAATCACTTCAGGTGTCCCAAAAGTACTACTTACAGTTCAAAAAGAAACAGAGACAGGAGATAAACACATAGACAAGGGGAAAGAATCCAAACCCAAAGGCAAAGCTGAAAGTAGCAATAGGAGCGAATTTGAGGATAAATGAAAGAAATTTAGCCAAAAAATCGAAGAAATGTCTGCTGAGATGGATTAAATAATTTCTTTAAGGTTTTCAAAGACTGACATGAAGCCTACAAGTACTTTTAATGAAATATGACGATTGAAAAAATAAGCATCACCATACAAGTCCAATACTCATAGAATCTCTGAGAAGGTAGATGACATGGAAAAAATATTCCAGTTTCAGTCTGAGAAGGCAGATGACACGGAAGAAAGATTCGAGTTTCACTCTGAGAAGGTAGATGACACTAAAAACAAGACTCAAGTTTCACTCTGAGAAAGGAGAGGAAACAGAAGAAAACAGGAGGAAAAAAAACTTGAAATACTCATCAAGACCAAGATCAAAATTGTAAATGAATCAATCTGACACCTGTAACAATACAAAGTACAATCTTCTATACATGGAATCAGAGAAAATATGAGGACAATGTATGTGACAAGATCAGAGAGCCAGGTGTTACACATTTAGAAATAGGTGTCGGTGTTACACATTTAGAAATTGGTGTTGGTGTTATGTATTTAGAAACAGGTGTCTGTGTTACACATTTAGAAACAGGTGATACACATTTAGAAATAGATGATGAACATGCAAAATATGTAGTTGTCTATGGTTACAGAATGACTTTCATCTGCCTGGCCTTACTCCATCCTTATATGACTTTTCTCATTTGTGCACTGAGAATTGGTACTATTCAGGTCAAAATGTGTGGCTGGCAAAATTATGAGAATACTAACAGGCATACATACAATTGCAAAAAAAGAAAGAAAAGAGCTGGCTAAGAAAGCATATCAAATGTAGAAGAAGGAAAACTTTTAACTTGTGTCAAGGAAAAAGGAAAAGAGTCTAACCAGATGCAAAAAGAAAAAACTGACAAAAATAAAGGTTTTTGAAAAGTTTCTGAGCAGGAGATAAATGAAAAAAGATAAAGAGAATGATAATCATGAAAATATGATTTAAAAAGATGGACTTTCGTAAGGAAGAAACCCAATAAAACAAGGCTGATTTGAAAGATTTTTTTTTGTCTATGAATTTGGTTGATAAGATGAAAATTGGATTAAGATACATTTTGAATGACTCATATATTACCTCTGAATTGTAATTGATTTTACACATGGATAAGATTTTTGGAAATTTTACTAAATGTTTTTAACCTGACTATGCCGCAAAAGTTCAAGGTACAATAACAAAAATAATTGTAAAATACCCACAAACAGTTTCAATTCTGAAGAGCTGAATACTAAAAATAACACAGAAATTCAGTTTATAGTTGATAGCAGTCTTTGTGCAGAAGTTATAAGTTCAAGGTGTAGCAGTCAATAATAGCGATATTAAAAGAATAGGAGTCTAGGACATTACCCCCTGTCAATTACCCCCTCAGTCTATTACCCCCCTGCCATTACCATCATTTACAAATACAGACGACGAACTTAATTGTTAATTGATATTTTTGTAATGTTTTTGTCTAACTTGCAGAACTTCACATCGCGCTGAATCTGGTGCATGTGTGTGTTCATGCAGAGATCCAACTACAACATCATTTTTAACTTTGATCTTTGCATTATATTTAGATACTCCGTTTACATTTCCTAGTCACTTTTCACATTCGTAACTGATTACACCTGCCGCTAAATCTTTCTGCTTTACACAGACATATCTATTGTGCATAATTTTTGCTTTCCACGTATACTTAGAACTTTCTCCATAGTAAAATTATTTCTGGTGATATTATACTTTTCAGAACATATATATATATATATATATATATATATATATATATATATAAGGTTTATATTTATATAGTTTTTCTGGGGCATGGGCATGGAAACCATTCCTGCTCAAATTAGATTCAACGAGGTGAAGCCAACACAATAGTATAGACTGAGCACAGATTAATCTGCTAAAATCATTTTTATTGATGTGATGCCAATACTCTAATCAGATTGTGTTTGTGTACACTTAAATTGAGGTGATAGAATCTTATTGCAGTAATGGCAGGGGGGTAATAAACCAGGGGGTCATAGACTGAGGGGGTAATTACAAAAATATCAAATATAATAATGTCCTGCTTCCAAAGAATAGTAGTCAATAATAGAGATATTAAAGGTACAGTAGTCAATAACAGAGATATTAAAGGTACAGTAGTCAATAACAGAGATATTAAAGGTACAGTAGTCAATAACAGAGATATTAAAGGAATAGCAGTCAATAATAGAGATATTACAGGTATGGCAGTCAATAATGAAGATCTTAAAGGAATAGTATCAATAATGAAGATATTGAAGGAATAGTATCAATAATGAAGATCTTAAAGGAATAGTATCAATAATAGAGATATTAAAGGAATAGCAGTCAATAATAGAGATATTAAAGGTACAGTAGTCAATAACAGAGATATTAAAGGCACAGTAGTCAATAATAGAGATATTAAAGGTACAGTAGTCAATAACAGAGATATTAAAGGCACAGTAGTAAATAATAGAGATATTAAAGGTACAGTAGTCAATAACAGAGATATTAAAGGCACAGTAGTCAATAATAGAGATATTAAAGGTACAGTAGTCAATAATAAATAACATAAAATTAAACAGTTTACAGAAGATACCACACTTACTCAATTGTTTTCAGAAATTTGTGAAGTTCCTGAAAGAACCAGCAGCAGAAGAGGAAACTATTCAGCATTTATTCTGAGAATATAACCATACTGATGTCTTCTGGCTAAAACTTTTAGAACTTGTAATATAAAAACCTAGATTACAAATTAATTTTTCA